>PVJS01002860.1:0-80357 GCA_004027185.1 Glis glis
GGGATGGAACCCAGGAACATTCTACCTCCGAGCTACACCCCCAGCCCTTTTACTTTTTATTTTGAAACAGGGTCTCACTAAGTAGCTAAAGGTCTTGCTAAGCTACTAAGACTGGCCTTGGACCTGCAATCCCCCTGTCTCAGCTTCCCAAGTAGTGGGATAACAGGCGTGTGCCAGCCACCATGCATAGCTGGATTCTTTTTCTTAGGTGCTAGGAAACCCCAGTCTGCATTGTGCTAAGCACTCTGAGTGAGGGCGGGCCCCCACACTGTGTGGTCATTTCCTTTCAGACGGAAATGTTCAAGCAAGGACAAAATTCACACTCTAATCTAGACTTTGATGTATCAAAACCTCACGGTGGCCAAGGTATATATGTGCACATGTAGGCACGTTTATATAATCTTCTGTGTGCCTGCAGTTTGCAATAGGTTGGTGCCTGTTGCTGAACCTTTCATTTTTAATCTCATTGCTATGTACATGTAATTAGCATAGGTGGGTAAAAAGG
The DNA here is from genome assembly GCA_004027185.1 of Glis glis. Lineage (NCBI taxonomy): Eukaryota > Metazoa > Chordata > Mammalia > Rodentia > Gliridae > Glis > Glis glis. The sequence continues at coordinate 506 of PVJS01002860.1, forward strand.
AATATGACTCCTCATGACTCTATTTTTAGAGCAACAATTCATTTTTATATCATTAGGAAAACATAATTTCATGAATTCCCTTTGGTGTGCAGATGCCAAGTCTGTTAGACCCCATAATTTGGAACAATGTTTGCACACCCATTGATCTAGTTCCAGGATTAATTGAAGCCCAGCTTCATTCATTCTTTGGGACAATTAGAGTGTGTCTTCATACTTTCCTGGTAACCAGGGAATCTAGAGCAGTTAACGATGCTTCCAATTGTAGCCTCATGGTTTCCAAAGTACTGTGAACCAGGCACAGTGCTGAGACTGGGGGGAAAGAGGCATGCTTCAATTCACAGGTATCGCTACTCTGCCACCTGTACACATCCTGAGAAGCTTCCAAGGAATCGAATTCTCTCCGATCGTCACTGACGCAGCTGAGTCATCTTTTAGAAAAAGTGGGTCCAGCTGCCCAGTTTCACAGGCTGCCTTTCACTAGTAATTCTTTTAGGCCCCTGATGGTGTCTAGAAATACCACATCATGTGTCTATTCGTGCCCCAGTCATGAGCTTCGGGGAACTCCTACACCAGTCACCCACGAAGGATTAATTTGTGAACCAACATCCAGTCTGTACTTAGCTAGAGAACCAAACACCTGCACAGGATGTGGTGGTTCACTTATAATTAGCTGTTTATAAACTTATACCTCAGCAAAGATCCAAGAATTAGATAAATGAGAGCTGAACGCCTCCGAGTACTTCCAATAACTCCTTATCCGTGCGCATCTCTTCCAATGCTTCAGGGATGGCTCCTCAGGGTGGGGACACTCTCTCTCACTCCCGCTGTGGGAGACATGCTGATAATTTCTTACTCTGTGTTTTCTCCATACAAGATCCTGTTGAGACCTCACTCTCTGAAATAAGAATAAAACAAGGTGACTATGACAATTCTTTTTTTTTTTTTTTTGCGGTACTGGGGATTGAACCCAGGGGCGTTTTACCTCTGAGCTACACCCCCGGCCCTATTTTTATACTTTATTTTGAAACCGGGTCTCACGAAGTTGTGGAGGGCCTCACTAAGTAGCTGAGGCTGGCCGCGAACCAGGATCCTCCGGTCTCCACCTCCCAAGTACTGGGATTACAAGCATGCACCACCACGCCCTCTGACTATGACAATTCTATACTCTGGCGTTCCTAAATATTTAAACTGCTAGTCACTGTCTTCTTTATTTTTACTATAGACTTCCTCTTCATGTCTATCAGAGAGAAAAAGTTGAAAATAGCTAAAAGAGCCAACAAGAGTGAAATTATATGATAAAATATTTTACAACCATCACATTATTTCCAACAACTTTTTGAAACATGAGAAATTCTTAGTCCATAACCTTGGGAAAAAAAGGATGATGTACCTTCATCAGGACCCCCAACTCTGTGTATAACTAGATGGATCTACACCAACCCGTGGATAGTGGTCATTTCTGGTTGGTAGGTTGATGAATTTTTTCTTTCTTTCTTTCTTTCTTTCTTTCTTTCTTTCTTTCTTTCTCTTTCTTTCTTTCTTTCTTTCTTTCTTTCTCTCTCTCTCTCTCTTTCTTTCTTCCTCTCTTTCTTTCTTTAACAATGAGCATGTCTTACTCATTTGAAGAAATTTTACTGAGAATCTACTAAGTACTGAATAGCTTTTGTACTCGAGAAAATAACCAACATATATATATATATATATATATATATAATTAAAAAAAAGAAAGAAAGAAAAAGGAAAAAAAGAAGAAAGAAAAAGAAACAAATGATTTCTGGCATTTTCATATGCCTAACATGGTCCAGAGCCTGTGGGCTCTGTGATCCCTGTGCTCAAGGACATTCTCAATTCAGGAGAAACAAAGAAAGGAGAAGTGCAAATAATGGGAATTTTGGGCTCAGCCTAAATTTGCACACTAGGGGCAGGAAGAGTGGCTCATAATGATCAGGTCTGAGGAAGTGGGGCTAGGAGTTTGAGCGGTGTGTTTCACCCACACCTTTCCTGTCTTACTCCTTCCACCAACAATTTCCACTGCTTTTCCTTGTACTGGAGTTCATATGCAATCGCATAAGCTCTGCAGCCCAGCGGGTCAGCCTGGAGGAGCCAGAGGCTGCAGCTGGAGGCTGAACTTTAGCCCTTAGCAGCGAGGGGCCGCTCTACAGGAGGTGTGCGCCTGCAGTGCAGAAAACCAATTCCACTTCCTCACACAAGAAGCGAGAGGGAAGTCCCACATCTGCTTTCTTTCTCACTTTCAACATGAGCAAACTTCTGACTCCATCTCATGCGGAGCTAAACCGTGACTCATGTCTGAGGTTCCTTCTGTGTGGATGTGGAGCTGGTTCAGGTGTTTCCCACTTCTCCATTTCACCTACAGTCTAAAACGGTCGCATTTACCACATACGTTCCCCTTCTTATTTTCAGCAAGAATCTAGAAGGCCAGTCTAAAAACCAGCAGGTAAATAATTGATAAGGTAAATAATTGGAGGGCTATCACTTTTATAGACTCTGAAATTTTATAAATTTCATTCTGGGAAATCTAAGAGGTGTTGTTACCGGAGTCCTAGGCCAGAGGCCTGAGCCTGGGAATCCAAAACACCAGGTCCAGCTACTTGCCCCAAAATCAAACAGGAAAGGTAATGGTGAAAATGTGAAAGGAGGTGTCGTCACTGGGAAGACAAGGGGACCCTAGTCCTTAGCTCTGTCGTTGAGGGACTGATGGACTGATGATGACTTTGAGGTTTTGTAGAAAGGGAAATGAGGGCAAGCGGTCAGAGTCTGTGTAGCTGGAAGCATTGCCCAGCTGCCAAAGCAGGTGATCTTGGCCAGGTGTGGTCTGGTCCATCATTATCTCAGGATGGGGCAGGCAGGGCCTTACCGGCATAACAAAGTTGCTGTTACCTGGGAGATAGCTTTGTCTCATCACAAGATGTGTATCACATCTACCAGACCTTGTTCCTAGAATCCAAGGCAAATCGGAGCAAAAGAGATACATTCAATATAGAGGCCGTGACACCAAGCCTTTAATCCTGCTGTTAGCCAACCGTCAGATACTTACGGGCAAAAGCAAGGAGTCTAATCACTGGGTGTGGCGGCACATGCTTGTAATCCCAGTACTTGGGAGACTGAGACAGGAGGATTGCAGGTTCAATGACAGCCCCAGCAATGTAGTGAGACTCTCAGCAACCTAGCGAGACCCCGTTTCAAAACAAAAAATAAAGTAGGGCTGGGGTATAGCTCAGAGGTAGAATGCCCCTGGTTCCATCCCCAGTACCAAATAAATAAATAAATAAATAAATAAATAAATAAAAAGCAAGGAGTCAAAGTCCCTGTTACAGTGTCGGTGAAGAAAGCAACACTATGTTCTTTTCGGAACAGCTCATTTCTAACCTGGTGTTTTGAGAGGAGCTTTGTCAGCTTCTCCTCACAGGCTGTTCTTCCCACCAGGATTATTTGTCTACTGACCACAAAAGTAAGAGCACAGTGGTTTCATGGTTCCTTTTAATCTAGAGAGTAAAAACAGACGTCCCATGGGAAATTCTGCGTATTCCCATTAAAAGCTAGGCCGGAATTTGGCAGCCCAACCCATGTTATTCCTGTTCTCCATTAGTACTCTTTTCTTCCCTCGCTCTCATCCCTCTTTTCCTTTCTTTCTTATTCTCACTTTCCCTGAGCTCTTTTCTTCTTTTATTTCTTTCTCTCTTTCTTTTTTCTTTCTTTCTTTCTTTCTTTCTTTCTTTCTTTCTTTCTTTCTTTCTTCTTTCCTTCCTTCCTTCCTTCCTTCCTTCCTTCCTTCCTTCCTTTCCTTCCTTTCTTCCTTCCCTTCCCTTCCTTCCTTCCTCTGTCTCTCTCTCTCTCTCTCTCTCTCTCTCCCCCTTCCTTCCTTTTGTCTGTCCTTCTTTCTTTTCCTTTTTCTTTTTGTGATACTGGCGATTGAACCCAGGGGTATCCTACCTCTGAACTACACCCCCAGCCCTTTTTATTTTTTATTTTATTTTATTTTTTTTGGTGGCACTGGGGATTGAACTCAGGGGCATTCTACCTCTGAGTTACACTCCCAGACCTATTTTATTTTTATTTTGGAACAGGGTCTTGCTAGGTTAATGAGACTCTCACTATTCGCTGAGGCTGTCCTTGAACCTGCGATCCTCCTGTCTCAGCCTCCCAAGTACTGGGATTACAGCTGCACCTCACCAGTCACTACTCCTTTCCTGTTCTTTTTCCTCTTTGTCATTTGCAAATTTGGGTTTGGAAGACACATGTCTGTGATTTAAAGTGATACTTCCACCGTACTGAAGAAAACAGAAATCTCGATATGGCAAAGACTTAGTCTTGGCTGCCCTTTTCATGCCGGATTTTCAGATGGGCTTTCAGTTTGAAACAAAGCGAAAGTTACCACCATCTTTCTTTCTCCCTGCAATCACCATGAACAGGTAAAAACAAAGAAGCGAGGTGGTTCCTCCACCACAGGATTATGGGTAGTTCGGAGCTTCGGGCCTTCTCCTGCAGTATTTCTATTGCCTCTTGTATTTTTGTGGCAATCTAAATATGAGATTAAGAGTCTGGATTGGGCGGTGAATCTTTTCAGTCCCCAGGTTTTGTTCTGCGTCACATAGTCACTCAACTCTCTCACATGCTAGATGGATAAATATGGGTGTGAAATGGAGATTTCAGAACTGAAAACTAAGCAACGTCCTGGCTCCTTGGATTTGACTCTGGGAATGTTCAGGAGTCTCCCTGAACTTTCATTTCCTCAACAGAGAAACAAACGCAAGCATCTACCTCTGTGAAGTAGATGAAGTTGCTAGGAGGTTGGACTGCAGCCATCCGTGGAGAGCGCTACGTGGTCAGGTAGGAGCTCGACGTGTATCGGCTCTCAGCATTGCTGAGCTGTGGTGCAGACTCCAGGTTGATTCTGTAGCTCAATCCTTTCAGGATGGGCCTGGGAAAAGGAGTATGTTGAGCATCTCAGGAGTAGAGAGGCAAACTCAAACTGAAGACTAGTCTTTTTTTCTTATTCTATTAAATACTCTTTTCAATGAAATAATAATAATAAAAACACTGAAATCAAATCACTTTGAAATACAGAAAACTATACTAATTGATCTTTTTTTTTTTTGCAGTACTGGGGATTGAACCCAGGGGTTTCTATCTCCGAGCTACACCCCCAGCCCTATTTTTTTATTCTTTATTTTTTGAAACAGAGTCTCACTAAGTTGCGGAGGGCCTCACTAAGTAGCTGAGGCTGGCTGTGAACCCGAATCCTCCGGTCTCAGCCTCCCAAGTACTGGGATTACAAGCATGCGCCACCACGCCTGGCTCTAATTGATCTATTTTTAAGCACAGACAATATTATAGGAAAAGTTCATTTTAGGCCAATACATTGTAACAGATAAATGTCATATTTATATATCCAGCCTTGGTTTTATATTTCTGTGGGAGCATTGCGATACATCACAGTGAGGTTCAAAGTGATACAAACATACATGGTAGCACTTGGTAACATACAAACAGCACTTGGTAGGTTTCCCTTGTCTTTTGAGATGCAGGCAGATAGACAGATGGAGGCTGGACAGAACATGCTATTTATTGAAATTGAACTACTCTCCAAATTCCCCTGGCGAATTCCTGCTCATCCTTCATATTCCAGTTTGGACATGGTTCCTTCCTAGAAGCATCTCCAGATTCACAGGCCTATGGTATATCAGATCAATTTATGTGCCCCCCTAGATTCCTTCGGCAGCTCTAGCCTCCCAAGTTCTCAGCTAGGCTGCTCCTTCTGTGAAGAGCTCAGGGCAGACCCATGCCCACACTTGCAAACCCCTTGCCCCTTCCCCGGAAGAGGCTGCATCCCAGCATAGCATTCACCTGCCCAGTAGCTCCCACCCAAGCCCAACAAGTGTAAAGTTGCAAAATTTAACAAATGCCAACACAAGACAACCAATTTCATTTGAATTTTGAATAAAGGGGAGCTGATTTTTAAATATAAGCAATATCTCATGCAATATCTGGGGAATACTTAAGCTAAAAATGATTCATTGCTTACCTAAAATGCAAATGTAGCTGAGCATCCTGCATTTTATCTAGAGACCCTACACATGAGTGACCTCAAGATAACTGGTTCCTCTCATTTCTTCCAGACTCAGCTAACGCACAGAGCCAGCGCATGTGACATCTGGCTTCTCCAAGACTGGTCAGAGGAGCTGGGCCACCCTGCAGTGCAGGGGACTTACTTCCATGTGGCGGTGTACACTGATGAATTAGAGACAAGAGGCAGGTGGGACCTAGCAGAAAAAAAAAGTCCCTCTTCTTTTCTTCCTCCAAGGACTGTTTTGAGCCTGGTGGTTTCCTGCAGTCTGTTTGCAGACAACTGTGTGTGTGTGTGTGTGTGTGTGTGTGTGTGTGTGTGTGTATGTGTGTATCTACTGATCTGTAGTCAGTTCAATAATATTCCCTCTTATATTTGCTTCATCTCCTTCCATACCTTATCTCTCTGTCTCCCTCACCTTTGCTGCCCTGGGATTGAACCTCCCAATAAAATAATAATTCACTAATAGCATAATCTCCTCTGATGCCCCCCCCGTAGCACTTTTTGTATTATTACCCTGTGTAGCAAAAATTGGCTTTTTGTTCAAATCTCTCCTCTGTCACATGTAAGTTCCTCAAGGGCAGAGACTGTGTCTGTGGCTCATCATTCATTTTATTCCTGGAGTATGGCACAGTGTTTGGTATGTAGTAGATAATCAGTCAATATCTGCTAATATTGAATGAGCAAAGAAGTGAATAAAAAAGGCAAATATGACAATATATCCCATACATTTCCCTAGAAAAGTGGGCCATGACTGGCTGGGAATAAATACTCAAGCCCAAGCAACAGGATGATAGGGCTTTTGTTTCACTTTGCTTCCATAGTTTGGGGTACACACTGGAGTCTAGCCTGTGCTATGTGTCTTTGTTATTGTAGAAGAATCTGATGTTCTGGTCTGAAATTATACCTGTGGTGAACCCAGACTACTGTAAGCTTAGTATCCTCATAATAAATAAAATAAAAAGCCACAGACGGATGCTTTCCCTAATATGCAGAAGCTGGGGAGAATAGGGCATAGGAGGGAGTCCAGATAAAGATGGAGAAAACCTTAGATGAGTAAAGAAGGTGACCTAACTGAGGGAGATGGGGGAGGAGAGGGAAACACCCTAATGCTCAGTATATACATACACAACTTATCAAAGTCAACTACTAAGCTGAGCACGAGAAGGAGGGAGGGGGAGGGAATAGGGTGGGAATTGGGGGAGGGCTAATTGAGAGATGTGGGCATATATGCCTCTACCACCCTGAAACCCATCAAGATGTATGATTGCAATGCACCAATTAAAAAAAAAAAACAGGCACAGAGGGACTTCTCCTATTACCAGAGGATTTTGCCTTTTTGATCTGGTATTCAAGACTGTGGTCCTACATGGCTGAACCCACAGCCACCTCCATACCCATCTTGTGCCTGTCCTTGACAGGCATTTGCAGCTCCTAAGCCGGCCTTAAGGGGCCCAGTCTCAGCCTTCCACCTCTTCCTAACCCACCTACATAGGTGCACAGTCATGTGTCGCTTGACAATGGGGATATGTCCTGAGAAAGGCCTCATTAGGCATTTTTTCCACTGTGTGAACGGCACGGAGTGTGCTTAAACCTAAATGGTACAGCCCGTGACACCCCTTCACAGTCCTTAATCAGTTTTAATTTGGTTTCCAGGTCAATCAGAGGTCACTTAATGTGGCCTCTTATTGGTGAAATTAGCAGTGGATTTTGTACCTAGGGGCCATGGTGAACAAAATCACAGGAGACTAAATCTAGCACAAGAGAAAACAATGCAACCAAGAGACCCGGTACACAGGAGATGGACGAGGCTGCTGCTGGCGTCATTGCCTATTTTACAGTAAACTTTAATAAATAGGATAATAATGATCAAAAGTATGGTACTGTAAGTGCATAAATACATCAGCCAGCCCCCTAGTTGTTATTCTCACTGTTAAGTATTACATCCTGTACATAATTGTACTGCTCTACTTTTATATGGCTGGAAGCATGTATACGCCAGCATCCCCACACAGACGAGAGCATTGTGTTGGGCTGTGATATCGAGGTGGCTATGGTGTACTGTGATGTCATTAGGAGATGGGAATTTTTCAGCTCCATTGTACTCTTAAGGGGCCACTGTTGTATATGTGATCTGTGTTGGACCGAAATGCCATTACGTAGGGCATGACTGTACAGGAAGGGCAGGCAGACGCTGGGACAGAAGGAGGAACTATTACCACTATTACTGACCCTGGGATGTCCTGGATGTAGTAACAATCCCGTCATGCCAATGATTGGGAGAAGGATGAAGGAAAGTAGGGCATTAATAGGAAAGAGGAACCGGTCCATATAAGGCAATGAAGGGAGACGTGTATTTATAATTGCTAGTTCAGATCTCTGCTACTAAGAACCAGGTTTCTCATTCTGGGGTTGTCCTGGTCCTGGGTAGGCCTGTCTGTCTTTTATTTCTCTTGGTCTCTCTTGAAGCTAATCTTCTAATTTCTACCTTGGGAAATTAGGGCATCATGAGAGAGAAAAAGTAGCACAGAGCTAGCTAGGAATTCAGAGACTTGAATTCTATTCCTCATTCTGCCACTAATCTGCTGGTAACTTTAGGCAAGTCTCTTTCCCAAATCTGCTACAACTAACAGCTAATAGCTAACTAATCTTACAGTAATCTGCTTCAATTAACAACTATGGCTGTGATATTTAACTAAAACAACTGAAGAATGTTCTGTTGTATCTAGGTCATGGTGTGCAAATTTTCCCCTGTGTTGTTTCTGCTGACACTTCCTCTTGACCTGCTCCCTTGTGTGGGTTGTGACTTAGGCGTCCTGAGCTCTTTTTCCACTGGGGTTGTTTGCTGGGGGTCCGGTTTGCTCTGGTTTGTGGAATTGTCCCTCCTAGGTGGTTCTAGCTTTGCTTCTACTGACCCCATGATGATGTCAGTTTCTTGGTTTGGATCAATGTGAACTAAAACCCACATGTGTGTGCACACAGGTCTCTTGACTCTCTGGGACAGTGCCAGAGACCTTTTAACACTGGACAGAGAACCAGTGAGCTGTACCACTTCCCACAAAAGCCCATAAAGCCCCAGTACCCCGCTAGTAGGTCAATGACTGGCTCAGAAATCCCCTGAGCCAGAGGCTCCAGCCCCCACTTAATGCTCTGATTTTGAGTTCTCTCTTCCTGGCACTCAAATATTTCCCTTTCTTGGTTTTGAGCTTGAATATTTGTGTTTGGACAGATGTGTCTGTGCCTCAGTATGGTGGGTGAGTTTCCATATGTCGCTCAATCAGTCCAATTCGCTTTTATTATGTTTTTTTTTTTTTTTTTTGTGGTACCGGGGATTGAACTCAGGGGCATTCTACCTCTGCGCTACACCCCCAGACCTACTTTACTCTTTTTTTTAGGGATTAAGTTATATTTATTTATTTACTAAAGATTTTTTTGGTGCATTATGATTATACGTAAACAGGGTCTCCTGAGTTGCTGAGAGCCCGGCTAAGTTGCTGAGGCTGGCCTCAAACCTGTAATCCTCCTGTCTCAGCCTCCCAAGTACTAGGATTACAGGTGTGTGCCATTGGGCCCAACAGTTTGTGATAGTTAATGTTTTGGTAAATAAAACAGTGGACACATGTCTATTGCAGTGCCAGGGCTTTGAGCTTTTCCTGTTATCACATGGGCGTGTGCACACGTGCACACATACACACAATCAATTGATACCTTCACTTAAGTTTGAGTCCTTTTCCAGGAGGTCATGACCTCCTTTGCACAGGGAGAGCTCGGGAAGCAGATGCATCTGCCTCGCCCTCTCCCTGCACCCCCAGGAAGATGAAGACCTACTTTCTTACCAAGCCATGAGTACAGAGGTTTCCCTGAGAGCAGAGAGAGAGAAAGAGAGCAGCAGCCTAGCAAGAAGGAGGGAGGGGAAGGAGGAGAAAACCCAGGTCCAGGGTGGAAGACACTCTGGAGAGCAACTTTCCGGGCAGTAGGACATGAGCAAGAGCCAGTGCCCCCCTTCCCGTTGCTTTCAGGGTGTGTGTGATAATATGAGTAGATGCTTTGTGGAGAGAAAAGTGTGTGGTTGGAACGGGAGAAAGAACTCGGTCAGGAGCACTGTTTGAATCTGAGCTCCGTCACTCTCTTGCAAATTGCTCCCTTTCTCTGGCCTTTAATTTCCTCGTTTACAAAATTAAAGGCTTGGATTAAATTTGTGGGCTATAAACATTTTTCCAGCAGTGGAATCTTTATTTTCAAATGGAAACTTATATGGGACTAAGACATAAAACAGAAAAGAGGCTCTGCATAGGTTGAACAGGGGGCAGAACCCAAAGCCCGGTGTGGCTCAGCCTCCTCCCCAGCTCTCTGAAGACTGTGCAGAGCTGGATGAAGGGACATACACCAGTACTTGGGAGGCTGAGACAGGAGGATCGCAGGTTAGAGGCTAGCCTCAGCAATTTAGCAAGGCCTTCAGCAACTTAGTGAGAACCTGTTTCAAAATAAAAATAAAATAGGGCTGGGGGTATAGTTTGGAGGTATTGGGTTCAATCCCCTGGGGCATTATACTTCTGAGAAGGAGGAAAGTCTCCCTAGCTACAAAATTCGTGGGACAGAGTTGAAGAAGCACGGTTTCCCTGAAAACAGAAAACAGGAAATTAGAGTTGCCAAACTCTGAATCAAGGGTGTTCAGAACATATGGCATTCTTCCTTCTAGAACTTTTCACCTCCTTTTGGATATGCTGTCACCAAGCCATGGCCAACTGTTGTATGATACATGGAAAAATTGCTGGGCTGGAATGGAATTCTTTTACTACCCAGTTGTGAGACATTAGCAAATTATTTTACCACTTGGAGCTTCAGGTCTTCATTTGTGAACAGAGGAATGGATGGAGTAGTCACTAGGCGCTCACTTACAGCTCTGAAAATGTTTTGAGATATAGTCAGATTAATAGTTTACTTCCCCCAAATGTATTGAGCAAGTACTATATGTCAGGCACCCCAAGCTTTGTCATGTGAACTGCAGCCCGATGGGGGGAAAAGACATCAAACAAGATTCATTATGTGAAGGGAAAGTAGAGAGGGCTAAAGGAATGCAGAGGGGAACTCAACTTAGCCCAGATGTCAGGGTGGTCCTCTAAGTCAGGGAGAGGAATAGAGAAAAAGACTGAGAGACAGACACAGAGACATAGGGATAGTGACAGGGAAAGACAGAAATAGACACAAAGACAGAGACACAGAGACAGAGACAAAAATAGACAGAGAGGTAGAGATAGACAAAGACCAAGGAAAGAATAGAGACAGATATAGAGAAACAGGGACAGTAGAGATAGACACATACACACACAGAGAGAGAAAGAGAGAGAGAGAGAGAGAGAGAGAGAGAGAGAGAGAGGGAGAGAGAGAGAGAGAGAAACATTGACAGACTGATAAATAGAGACAGAGAGAGAATGCAGAGGAGAGGAGGACGAAGACTATGGTTTGGCCATGGGCGTGGTCTGTACAGAGGTTAGAGACAGAGATGTGGATTTCATCATATGTAACCCATGACAAGGACTGGGACCTCCTCCAGAGGACCAGGACACTCGAGTGAAGGGTTTTACTCAGGAGAGTAAAACTGCACCATTTCTCTTTTTATCGTTTTTTTTTTTTTCAGTACTAGGGATTGAACCCCAGGGACATTCTGCCTCTGAGCCACACCCCCAGCCCTTTTTATTTTTTATTTTGAAACAGGGTCTCTCTAAGTTGCTGAAGATCTCACTAAGTTGCTGAGGCTGGCCTCAAACCTGCGATCCTCATGTCTCAGTGTCCCAAGTACTGGGATTACAGGCATGTGCCACCATGCCCAACTCCATTTCTCATTTTACAATCTCCCTCTGAAGCTGGGCATGGTGGCACACACCTGTAATCTCAATACTTGGGAGGCTGAGACAGGAGGATCACAGGTTCGAGGACACCCTCAGCAAGTAGTGAGACTCTCATCAACTTAGCAAGACCCTGTTTCCAAATAAGAAATAAAATCGGAGCCAGGCATGGTGGTGCATGCTTGTAATTCCAGTACTTGGGAGGCTGAGACAGGAGGATCTGGGTTCGCGGCCAGCCTCAGCGACTTAATGAGGCCCTTGGCAACTTAGTGAGACCCTGTTTCAAAATAAAGAATGATAAATAGGGCTGGGGAATGTAGCTTGGAGGTAGAATGCCCCTGGGTTCAATCCTCAGTTCTGCAAAAAATAAAGAAATAAAAAATAATAGGGCTGGGGGTGTAGCTTGAAGGTAGAATGCCTCTGGGTTCAATCCCCAGTACCACAAAAAATGAAAGAAAGAAAGAAAGAAAGAAAGAAAGAAAGAAAGAAAGAAAGAAGAAAGAAAGAAAGAAAGAAAGAAAGAAAGAAAGAAAGAAAAGAAGAAGAAGAAGAAGAAGAAGAAGAAGAAGAAGGGAAGGAAGGAAGGAAGGAAGGAAGGAAGGAAGGAAGGAAGGAAGAGAGAGAGAGAGAGAGAGAGAAAGAAAGAAAGAAAGAAAGAAAGAAAGAAAGAAAGAAAGAAAGAAAGAAAGAAAATCTCCATCTGGATGCTCGTTAGAGATACATTAGCGTCATTTTGTATATCATTGTATTCATTTTTCTATGACTACAGCAACAAATTACCACAAATACAGTGGCTTTTAAAATCCATACATGTGCTCTCCTAGCATGCTAGAGGCAAGTCGTGGAAACTCAAGGTGCCTTCCGGGCTGCATTTCCTCGGGAGGCATCTGAGGATGATCTATTTATTTCCTTGCCTTTTTCAGCTTCTAGAGACCAAATGTCCTCTGACTTGCGGCGCCTTCTGCATATCACGCCAGCCTTTTGCTCCGATCACTGCATCTCCCACTTCCGACCCCTTTACATCAAGTCTGGTACCACATTCCCCGTCTCTGTTGATTGACATCTTTGGGCAGCTATTTTTCGGCCTACCACCATCACGGTTGATAAATGACGGTCTAAGGCTCCCTTAGTACCTTTGGAAGGGTGGAAGGCAGGATTTCCTGTGATTCTTTACAGATATCCCTGATAACGCCTGACAACGAGAACAAATATGAAGCTTCCCCGTGTCCTCTCCCACCTGCCAGCTCACTCCACAGAGCTCATTTAGCCTGGATGGTGCTCTTACTCTTGCCAAATGTCATTCTCCATCATTAATAATCACCACCGTGAGGTTACTCTGTTTCCTTTGCACATGTCAGCAGGAACAATGGTGTTGGGTGATGTTTAAATCTTAGCGTTAGCGCGTGGAACACTAGTAAAGCAGGGTTTTGGTTTTGCTACTGCTTCTTTCTATTCCCGGCTTCATTCTGCATCTCTACAGGCAGCAGAATGTATTTCATTGGAGGGAAAAGCATTTGTGAAAGTGTTTTTCATGTTCTCTTGCATCGACCTTGAGCAATGGGTAAAGGGAAGAGGGTCTTCATTTGCTCCATTACGATGTAATTTTATGTTTTGATTTAGGAATGGATTCAAATATTTAATTTTTTTTGGTGGCGGTACTGGGGATTAAGCCCAGGGGCATTTTACCTCTAAGGTACACCCCCAGACCTATTTTATTTTTTATTTGGAAACAGGATCTCACTAAGTTGCTGAGGCCCTTACTAAGTTGCTGAGGCTGGCCTTGAACCTGTGATCCTCCTGTCTCGGCTATTTAGCATTTTTGAGCAGGTATTAGAAAACAAGTTCGCAGGCTTCCATTAGGAGTTATTCTCGTAAGTCCTCAGAGTTTTAGCAATTTATCTTTTTCTGTAGTTCTAGTAGTTTTGCAACAGAAAGGAAGCTATGTTCTTAGAAGTATGATCACAGATAGAATTATCAAAGTCATAATCCTGATAATAAAGGGGCAGTTACACACATTATTATAAATGTGCTGCCATGAATTATATTGCTGTTCTGTGGTTTCCTTTGAAAAATAATTTTCCTTTTTATTCTAATTGAGCCCAAGAAATCATTAAATATAGAAAGATTCAAAACATACTTGCAGGTCCACATTACATATTAGAGGGTTCATTCATTTTACAGTTTGCAAAATTTCATATATATAAATATATATTTTATATGTATTTATAAATAAATATATAAAACATATATATAAATACATATAAAATTTCACATATATAATTTAGTGTGCACTTCACTCAAACCTGGAGAGGTAATTTATATGAAGGAAGAACAGCTATTAATATTACACAAATTAAGACACTGGGCTGTCTACTTTATCTTAAAAGACACATCATTTGAGTAAGACATCAGAGCATAATTCTTCCAAGCCTTAGGCTAATTGGCTTTCTAAAGTGGGCTTTTATGATTTCTTTTCCTCTGGTAGCAGTGGATTCAGTTTTCTGATATATGTGATCAAAGAAACCGTAACTAATTCACTTTTTAATATATCATCCTTATAAGTAAAGCACATTTTTGGCTGTTTTTATGTTCTACTCTGCTCCAAAATAGTTAAGAAAGCAGCTTTCAAAAATATCTGAAATATGCAAGATAACAGATTAAAAAGAACGATGAAAGAAAAAGGGTAGAGATGCAGAGTCAGGAATAAAAACACTGAATAAAAATTTAGATCCAGGGTGATCTAAATTCCTGTTAAACATGGACCACAAATTTGACTCAAAACTTCTTGGTGACCAATGTGGAAAGCGTTCATGTTTCCATACTCAGCTATATAATCCGGTGTTGATAAAATGAAAATGGAAGAATCGTTGCAAAGAAGGCAGTTGATAGAGAGGGGATGTCTGCTGGAGCTCTCTGGTATGAATAATTCTTTGTGGCTTCTGATACAATGTAAAACTCTGCAGATCTAGCTTAATCAGTGGTAGACTTTTTTTTTTTTTGGTACTGGGGATTAAACCGAGGGGCACTCTACCTCTGAGCTACACCCCCATCCCTTTTTATTTTGTATTTTGTAACAAGGTCTCACTGAATTGCTGAGACTGGCCTTGAACCTGAGATCCTCCTGTCTCGGCCTTCCAAGTACTGGGATTACAGGCGTGCAACACTGCTTCTGGCTAGCAGTAGACTTTTTAATATCAACCCTTTCCCTACCTGCCCCCCCCCAGTTCCCCCATGTCTTGATACTTTGCCACTAAAGACTGTTTCCCTTGGGCAGAGCCTGCAGCACCGCTGCTCATTCCTTTAGCTGAATACAGGGACGGATGCTATAAACTGGGATGGAGCGTCCTTACTATCATCGCCTTTGGAAAGCATTATTAATTCATCATTAATTCAATTTTGATTTTGTTTTCACATTTTGGGTTCTTCCTTGTTTCATAGTCATTTATGAATAAAGCCATTTATAAAATTGTTCCATTAAGAAACTCATTTTTGAATAATGCTGCTTTAAATAAATCTCATCCCTCCTGGAATATAACGTAAGTGGTGATCTTATTGAAGCTAGTTCTAATTATTTGTCAGAAGTTAGTCTGTTCTCCAAAATAATATCATTTACAAGAAAATGGAAGGACCTGGAGAACACTATGTTAAGTGAGATCAGCCAATCACAGAAGAAGGGTCATATGTTTTCTCTAATATGCACAAGCTAGGGAGTAGTGGGGATACAAGAAGGACTCTGGACTATGGTGGAGGAGTGGAGCCAGGGAAGTGGTCTAAGGGAAGGGGAAGGGGAAGGGGAAGGGGAAGAATGAAGTTCATAAATTACTACCATTGACCATGAGTACATATAAGAATATACCAACGTCAATCTCAGAACTCTGTACTGGGGGGGAGTGAGGAGGGGGACATGTATTTTACTGTCAAATTGATGTCCACTGTGATGTGAGACTATAATGCACCAATAAATGCACATTTACAAAAATGAAAAGAAAACGGATATTGTATAGACCACAAAAAAGTTAGTCGGTTCTCCTTTCTCATTCTGCACTTCCATCACACCTGACTTGAGAGAATAGGCAGTTTTTGACAGAATCTGCTTCAATATTTTCCCCTTTGTCGCTGATGCCACGTGTACACAAGAATGTGCGTTTTCAATCAATAGCTTAGGTGTTGTGTAGATGTGCATTTATTCCTTAACTTGTTAGCATGTGCCCTTACATATGCTGCTTAACCTCCTTCCAGAGCCTTACACATCTCATCTCAGGTAGAAATATGACAACTATCATAAAGTATAATGCATTGTGCGTTTTGAAATTGCTAGAAGAGTAGATTGTGTTTCCACCAAAGGATAAGTACGCGAGGTGCTGAATTTGTTAATTAACCTGCTTGAATCATTCTGCTTTGTAAACATATATCAAGAGATGACATTGTACCCTATAAGCCCATGCAATTATTATTTGTCAATTAAGCATAAAATTAAACAAATTTTTAAAGTTTTTAAAGATCCCTAATAGTAGTGAGACGAATGAAAGGAAACAGTGTACAGGAAGCCTTTCTGTAGTGCACAGTGCATTATATATACATGAAGACAATGAGCAGCCCAATTTAACAGGGTTGTCTAAAGGATTAAAAGAAGACATGTAAAGAACTCACCAAAAAGAAACAAAAATAAGTTTGATAATATCGTCCTTTCTCACAGGTGGGAAGAGCTGGGTGTCCTGTTGCACCGCTGTCTAGACAGGCCCAAGAAGAAGCAATTCAACTTCTTAGCTTCTGCCATAAAAATTTGCACATTACCACGAAAGAGCATTTGCAACCATGAATATTGCAACACTTTGTAAAGAATCGGCAAAAACTGGAAACCACCTAAATGTCCATCAATAGATAAATAGGTATTCACATTTTGGCATATAAAATCTATGAAACAATAAAAAAGCCAAGGTAGAACTAAATGGACTAACACAGAAAGAGCTTTAAGAAATAAAGTTGAATAAAAAACAAGGTATAAAATGAGCATTCAGTATGATACTATTTATTTATTTATTGGTGGTACTGGGGATTGAACCCAGAGGCATTCTACCTTTGAGCTACACCCCCAGCCCGATTTTATTTCTTATTTGGAAACAGGGTCTCACTAGGTTGATGCAAGTCTCGCTACTTGCCGAAGCTGTCCTTGAACCTGTGATCTTCCTGTCTCAGCCTCCCAAGTACAGGAATTACAGGCATGCACCACCACGCCCAGCTCAGTATGATACCATTTATGTAAACAAACACAGAGCCACACAAAACAGTATTACAAATCTTTAATTGGCATATACTACTGTTATATGGAAAAAGTATAAACTTTTTAATTAAAGCCATTGATTAAGTATGTTCATAAATGTGCTTAATAGATATTAATATAATACTCTGATGACATTGGACAAGCATCTGTCGTTGGTGCCTATAGATCAAGATAGAGGATTCTGCTTCATCTTGTTGTGTACACTTAACTCGGTCTGGAAACCTCAAGGGTGAAAGAGAGCTATACAGAGGGATCTGCTGTCCAAGCCACAGCCCCTCCCCCACACCACTGCCAATAATCCGATGGTCACAGGATCTATCACTGCAAGTGGATTGAGGAAGAATATTTAGAGCCAAAGTGATGTGATTCAGGGTTGATTGTCATAATTCACAGTGGATTATACACACAAGTATGGGGTAAAAACTTCAGAAATGTTTGTTCTTTGCTCAAAAACGAAATTATGTCATTTGCAGGAAAATGGAGAGAATATTATGTTAAGTGAGATCAGCCAGTCTCAGAAAGTCAAGGGTCGTATGTTTTCTCTCATATGTGGAAGTTAGGGAGAAAATAGGAAACAAAAGGGATTTCAAATAAGTGAGGAGGGAGACCAGTAGAGTAGTGGAAGGGGGTTGGGGGCGGGAGGAGAGGACGAGGAAAAGGAGAACTGATGACGGAAGCTGTTCAAGTAACGCTAGGATCATATATGAAGGTGTCAATACCAATCTCACTAACATGTACGGGGAGGGTGGGGGGATTAGGATGGGACTTGGAGGGCAACACATCAATTGCTGTATGCGTGTATGTTTGTATCACTTTGAACCTCACTGTGATGTGCAATTACAATGCACCGATAAAAATATTTAAAAAAAGAATTATCTTAGCTGGGCGTGGTGGTGCATGCTTGTAATCCCAGTACTTGGGAGACTGAGACTGGAGGATCACAGGTTCAAAGTTCAAAGCCAACCTCAGCAACTTAGTGAGGCTCTCTGCAACTTAGTGAGACTCTGTTTTCAAATAAAAAATTTTAAAAAATAGGTCTGGGGGTGTAGCCCGGAGGTAGAAGGCCCCTGGGTCCCATCCCCAGTACCACAAAAAAGAGAATTATCTTATAAAATAGGACCAGAGACCATTTAAATTTCACATGCAGTTCCACTGCAAACTCATTGCTTGTCCTGTCTCAAATCATGTCGTGAAGTGGGAATCCTTCTGAGAGAATACATGGAAGTGGAAGCCAGGACACCAGAGTCATAGGAAAGGCCGGTGTAGTAGCGCACGCCTGTCATTCCAGTATTTGGAAGCTGAGACAGGAGGATCGCAGGTTCGAGACCAGCCTCAGCAACATATGGAGACCCTCAGCAACTTAGTGAGACCCTGTTTCAAAATCAAAAAATGAAAAGGGCTGGGGGCGTAGCTCAGAGGTAGAATGCCCCTGGGTTCCATCCCCAGGACAAAAATAAAAAAAAAATACAAAAAGGAAAGCCTGAGGTCAAATTCCAGGGAGAGAGTAGACAGGATTCCCACTCTAGGGCAGGAAGTAACAGTGGAGTGAGGACAGGGTGGGAACAGGGTGAGTCAAACAGCCAGATGAGGTCAGGAGTGAGGCTGGTCTAGGGAGCAGACCCGACCCGGCATCAGAACGTCCAGGGAGATTTCTCTTCCCTGACACTTACTTCTCCTGAACCAGGCGGTCACACCCAGTCCCTGGGGGACTCCACACGTGACAGCCTAGTGGCACTGGACTCTCCTTCACACCTGCTCACCTGCTCTCTGCTCACTGTGACCACAGCTTCGGAGCCTCTGGTTTTTGCTTCTAATGTCTGACCCCAGTAGACTTGATGACTCTGCAGATGTGACCTCTGGCTGTTCACAAACTTAGTTCACAGGTACCCTTTGCTCTCTTGTCTCTGAGGAACCATTGCCAAACTCGTCTTGGCCAGGGAGCCCAGGTTCATAACCATCATCAGCTTTCCTGCTCCGTACCAATCCTTGGGAAGAGCAGGCAGAGGAAACAGAAAATTTGTCCAGAGGCATGAGTGGATTGGTAGCAGCAGTATTGTGTTGTAAAGAGGTCTTTACTGAATGTGGCACTCTTCTGGCCCTGAGATATGGTATCTTGCACTCAGCACCTAATGCTCTACAGCTAAGAAATGTCATAGAAAAGCATATTCATTTTCTATTGCAAATGACCCACATTTAAGCCCTATTAGTCCATGACAAGAAAAAGGAAGTGAAGAAAACAAATCTCTGTTGAAACTAATTGTCCAGTGGATATGTAGGTTAGGGATCTTATTTGAAATACTTCCTTTAATTTATTACTCAGATTCTCGGAGCCGCTTATTATTATTTATATTTAACAAAATGTAAGATTTTTTTAATAGCTTAAAGGATTATCTATTTTTCCTCTTCTTGAGTTTTTTCAGTGCATCTTTGATCTCCGTGTTTCGCAGACTATAGATGATGGGATTCAGCATGGGGATCACAACTCCATAGAACAAGGACACCACCTTATCTTTGTCCCGGAAGTAGCCAGTGCTAGAACAGAGGTATGAGAAGAGACCAGAGCCATAGAAGAGAAGGACCGCGGTCAGGTGAGAGGCACAGGTGTTGAAAGCCTTCATCCGCCCTTGGGTGGAATGGATCTTCAAGATGGCAGTAATGATGTAGCCATAGGAAACCAAGACAACCATAGCCGACGTCCCGCCCACTGCACACACAACAAGGAAATTCACCACCCGGCTGAGGAAGGTGTTGGAGCAAGACAAGGCCATCAGGGGTGGCAGGTCACAGAAAAAGTGGTTAATGACTCGCAGTCCACAGAAATGGAGCTGAAAGATGGAGCCTGTTTGGACCAATCCAGTGAGGAATCCTCCTGCGTACGCAGTCATGGCCATTCCTACACAGACGGTGGGTGACATGAGGGTGGGGTAGAGCAGAGGTCTGGAGATGGCAGCGTACCGGTCATAGGCCATGGCTGACAGGAGACAGCACTCAGTGCCTCCCATCCCAATGAAGAAGAACAGCTGAGCAGCACAGCCCAGGAAGGAGATGACCTTCCGCTCCTGGAAGAAGTCGCAGAGCATCTTAGGGGCTATGGAGGAGGTGTACGAGATGTCAACGAAGGACAGGTTCCCCAGGAAGAAATACATGGGAGAGTGCAGGTGTGGGTCCATCCTGATCAGGACAATGAGACCCAGGTTTCCAGCCAGAGTTATGAGATAGACCCCCAGAAACAACATGAAGAGGACAGCCCGCAGCTCTGGGTGCTCTGGAAATCCCAAGAGGATGAAGTTGGTCATCATGGTGATGTTCCTTCCCACAGCCATGTAGCCCCTCTCTGCTCCTTTCCTGGGGCAAGGAAAACCCAGGAGAAGAAACTACTTTACTCTATCATGGAATCATAGACTCCAGGAATCATAACACACACTGGAAAGCGAATGTCCTACTCAGGTGCAGAATTTCCTTCTACAGCATGTACTGGGTTTTTTACAGAGATCATTGTCACCCTAATGCATTTATTTATGCAAAAGCGACAGCCCCAGAATAGACTCTTTGCCATTTTTATTCTATCTGGATTAGCCTTTCTTTATCAATATCATCATGTTACTAAAGGGAGTTATTAATGGGACTGGGACTAAATACCTCCTTTTTCTTTTTTTTTTAATACTTTCTTTGTGGCACTGGGGGTTGAACCCAGGGGCATTCTACCTCCAAGCTACCTCCAACCCTTTTTTATTTTTATTATGAAACAGGGTCTCCCTAGGTTGATGAGGGCCTCACTAATTTGCTGAGGCTGGCCTCAAACCTGTGATCCTACTGTCTCAGCCTCCCAGGTACTTGGATGACAGGTGTGCACCATCACACCTGACACCATGTTGATTTTTTAACTTTGAGGGAAGGCCATGCAGTCAGAAAAAAATTTCTGTAGATTTTTTTTCTGTAGTTTTCTGTAGATTTTTCTTTCTTGCCTGCCCCACCTTCCGGGGTCTCTTTTACTCTTCATTCTGTGATGCTATAATTCACCAATAACCAGAGCAAGAAATAGAGAAGGAAAGACTCACCTACAACACTTAAAATCCTGCATCTCAGCTAGATGGCTAACATTTTCTGTAAATTTTTTCTCAATTTTTTTCATTGCACCTTTATTGGTGCAATGTAATTAGATATCATAGTGAGATTCAAAGAATACCCCTTTTCCCTATTGCTCCAAACATTGTAACTAGGTTATTAAATCATTCACATTTAGACTACAAATTTTTGTTTTTAAGAAAAGGACTATGTCAAGACTCGAAATGCCTGAGAGGCAATTTTGTGTTTTTTAATCATCATAATTTGTTCTGACCAGGTTTCATGGAGTCCAGGAGGTGGGATTTTTATTTTGTTTTTTTTTTGTTGTTGTTGTTTCTTTGTTTTTGTTTTCTTTCTCTTTTAATCACATAAAGCTGGAGGGAAGCACATAAAACTGGGGGAAACTGGCATCCCCTATTAGAGACTAAAAAAGGGTAGAAAAAAGGTTCAACACTGAAATTTGAATGCTGTTTGTGCATAAACATTATCAAACATCTTGCATCTTCTGTTTGACAGAGCTAGAGACTGATGATGTTGAAACTAATAAATCATCATGATTAAGCTCAAACTACTCACCATAATGCAGGGGACAGGAAGAAAAATAGGGACATATTATTAGCACAGCGTGACAAGTACTGTAAGAGAAATATTTATAAGTGTTGGAGCCTCGACATAGCAGGTGGCGTTCTCAGAGAGATTTGCCTGAGGATTCCACAGATGAGCAAGGGTTTACCAGGATGAAAATTTGGTGTGTGAGTGGGCTGAGAGGTGTTCACAGATCTTTATATTAAATAAGAGAAAACATTGCAAAAGCATAGGAGAGCAGAGAAGTATAGGAACATCAAAAATACCAGCAGGACAGGAGTATAGGGTAAATGGGATTAGGAGAAGATATAGGAGGTGAGTTTTGAGAGATGATGAGGGGTGAACGAATTGTGGAAGATGTTCAAAAGCAAAGATGGAAAAAATGTTTGTTTCACACACACAAACAGGTATAATCACATGGACTATACATATATATATAATATTACATGTATGTGTACATGTTCATATTAAATTTCAACATTCTCTCCATTTCTGGACTTCTGTCTCTTTTATTCTACTCTGTTTTGTTAATAGTATTTATCACCTTATAACATGGCATATAATCAATTCATTCATTGATTCTTTCTCTCCACTAGAATGTAAACTTAACAAAGATTGTTATTAATTTTTTTAGGAATTTTTGTCTCTCTTGTTCATTGAAATATTCTAAGTACCTAACCCAAGTGCCTAGTACACGATAGGTGCTCAACAAATGTTTGTTGAATAAAAATCATGTTGAGGAGTTTGACTTTTTTCTGATGGGCAAGAAGGAAAACATGGATGTTTGATTTTGGGTTGTTTTAAAAATTTCGTTTGTTTCTTTGTTAACAGAATAAGTTTTTGAATATGTGGTAACTAAAAATGTATGATAAATAATGCAACGGAGGGCATTACTGAAGTGTAAAAGTAGTATAAAAGATGACTGGCAGTTGGGCATGGTGGCTTCCACTTAGAATCCTAATACTTGGGAGGCTGAGGCTGGAGGATCACAAGTTGGAGGCCAGCCTCCACAACTTAGTGAGACCCTATCTTAAAAAATGAAAAAGACTGGGAATATAACTCAATGATGGAGTGCCCATGGGTTCATTCCCCAATACCACACATACACACAAAGTAACTAAAGAGGATCCAAAGAAATTAGATTATTTGCTAAAATTGCAGAAACATTCATGTTTGCACATACCCATGAGTCTCAATAGAAAAAAAAGTATTGATTCTAGTCCTATTTCTCCTATCTTTTTACTGTGTGATCTTTGGAAAAATTATTTGCTTCTCTGAATCTTAATCTTTTCATCTTCTGTATACACAGTAAGGGGGTTAGCTTAGATCTGGGTTCCCTAGTTCACTTTTCTTCTACACTATTTCTATTTGTAAATAGTAGAAACTCTTTTAAGAAACAAAAGCTTCTCAGAATTCTAGAACAAAAAGTGGGGATAGCCCGCTCCTCTCATGGAAGTCAGAGCAGTAGGAGAGAGGGTCCCAGCAACTTGCCTGCTCCACCTTCCAGGGTCTCTCTTACTCTTCCATTCTGTGATGCTAGAATTCACCAGTAACCAGAGCAAGAAACAGAAAAGGGCAGACTCACCTACAACACTTAAAATCCTGCGTTTCAGCTAGATGGCTAAGATCAGACTCTTGGAGCCAGAGCAAGACCCATCTCTGCTAGAACCTGTAGCACAGGTCGCGACCAAGAGATAAATAAGATTTGCACACAGGCACAAAGGGAAGGGCTTGTTGGGGCTTTAAAGGAAGGCCGGTTCTCTCCCAGGTGCCGCTGGGTCCCTCTAGGTTGTGGGGTGAGACTCGTCCCAGGGCGCACGGATGGGCAGCTTGGCCGGCTGCCTGGGCTCAGGAGGGAAGAGGATGCCAGCTTTGTGTTGGTAAGGTTGATTTCTATTCTTCCTGCCTCCATTATATCCCCACTCCTGATCTGGTTTCAACAAGATATCCCTGGAGTCAGTAAAGTCCAAGGCTGGGTTTTGGCTCCAAAATAGGTAACAACTAGCCGGGCGTGGTGGGGCACACTTGTAATACCAGTACTTAGGAGGCTGAGACCAGAGGATCCAGGTTCATGGTCAGCCTCAGCTACTTAGTGAGGCCCTCCGCAACTTAATGAGACCCTGTTTCAAAATAAAGAATAAAAAGTAGGGCTGGGGGTATAGCTCGGAAGTAGAATGCCCCTGGGTTCAATCCCCAGTACTGCAAAAAAAAAAAAAATAGGTAACAATTTCATACAAAAGCAACAGATATTTTACAGAACCCCTCTGAGTGACTCTAAGGGTGGGAAGTAGGACTAAATGAGTAAAAGCTTCAGGGACAGAGAGAGAAAGAGAAATTTTTAAGAAAACAAAAGAACAGTCCAAAAGTAGAATGCACGTCTCAGAAAGAAATAAGTTCCCCATCACTGGAAGTATGTAAGCAGGGATGGTACATTTGACAAAGAAGAGAATTAAGATTTGAAATAGAGCCGGGTATGGTGGCACATGCTTATAATCTCAGTACTTGGGAGGCTGAGACAGGAGGATCGCAGGTTCAAAGACAGCCTCTGCAATTTAGTGACACCATGATTCAAAATAAAAAAATAAGCCAGGCGTGGTGGCGCATGCTTGCAATCCTAGTACTTGGGAGGCTGAGACAGGAGGATTGCAGGTTTGCAGCCAGCCTCTTAGCAACTTAGTGAGGCTCTCCGAAACTTAGTGAGACTCTATTTCATAATAAAGAATAAAAAATAGGGCTGGGGGTGTAGCCCGGAGGTAGAATGTCCCTGGGTTCAATCCCTGGTACTGTCGAAAAACAAAAAACAAAAAAAATAAAGAATAAAAAATAGGGCTGGGGTATAGCTCAGAGGTAGAATGCCCCTGGGTTCAACTCCCTAGTACCATGTGCACCCATACACACACACACACACACACACACACACGCACACACACACACACACATACACTTAATAATAATAAAAAAGATTTGAAAGAGAATCTGTATTAATTGCCCTTATGTGTTTCTTAAAATGCTGAGAGTCTTACTCTGTGAAGTAAAGAGAAAGAGGAAAGGACACAGGCAGGTACTTACAGTTTTTGCTTGTTTGTTTTTGTTTGTTTGTTGTTTTGGTACTGGGGATTGAACCCAGGGGCATTCTGCTTCTGAGCTACACCCCCAGTCCTTTTTTTAAAACTTTTTATTTGTAAGCTGGGTCTCAATTGCTGAGGGTCTCACTAAGTTGCTGTGGCTGGCCTTGAACCTGCTATCCTCCTGTCTCAGCCTTCCAAGTACTGGAATTATAGGCATGCGCTACTGCGCTCAGCAAATGCTAACATTTTTGATTGTGTGGATTGGGTTCTTGCGCACTTTATTCCGTGATACCCTCAAAGCGGCCCCCAAAGGAAAGCATTCTGAAATGCACTTTCAGATGAGAAAATGGCGTCGTGAAGAAGTAGCTAGTCAGAGGTCACGCAGCGATCCTACAGCAGAACTGGAATTGGGAGCCAGGTGTGGTGGCACATGCTTGTAATCCCAGTACTTTGGGAGGCGGAGACCGGAGGATCCGGGTTCTCGGCCAGCCTCAGCTTTCTCTCTCTCTCTCTCTCTCTCTCTCTCCTTAGTGAGGCCCTCCGCAACTTCGTGAGACCTGGTTTCAAAATAAAATATAAAAAATAGGGCCAGGGGCATAGCGTGGAGGTAGAACGCCCCTGGGTTCAATCCCCGGTACCGCAAAAAAAAAAGAACTGGAATTGGAATTAAGTTCTTCCCACAATAAAATCCCATGCTCGGTCCTCTACACTCCACTACCCCCATAAAGACGTGAAAAATGGATGGCAATGGGTGGAAAAATCACCCGCTAGCTCTCATCTCTCTAAAGATCTATGTGCAGGAAGTTTAAAAGAATCATAGCCTTCTGCTGTTTGATCAGGGGCAGATTTCCTTCAAGTGCATGTTTGGGGTTTGACTTATCAAATATCCAACTTGAAAAGACTTCAAGTGTATTTGTGTGTCTCGGGGAGGGACAGGCAAGGGGCAGCAGGAAGTGGGCATTGTGTCAACCCACAGGACACTGGGGCTTCTTTCAAGGATCTGTGAAAGACGGCGACCACACCCTGTTTATGTTGGCAGCACTTCAGCTTGTGTCAGATGAGAAGAATCTGCAGCCGGTTCCCTTTCCATCCACGTCCCCTCCCCACCCGCAGCCCCAGCAGCTTCTTTTCTCCAGTCCCCCACTGTGAAGCCCAGTAAATTACCCCGCTTGGCAAATCCCAGCTCTTGGGCCTTCGCCTACATTCTTGGGGTCTCTCTAAGGCTTGATGTTGGTGGATGGATCCCCATGGTCAATGCAGTATTTTGTATGTAATTAAATCTTTTCTAGAAAACAAAACCCCAAACCCAAACCCAAATGAAACTCTGGTTTCCTATTCTTTATTGCAGAGGGAAAGATATTTTTGTTGTTGTTATTGTTGTTGATTGAGGTTTTTATGTTTTGTTTTGTTTCATTTTTATTTTTGTGATACTATGGATTGAACCCAAGGGCTATACTCTCAGCCCTATTTTATTTTATTTTATTTTATTTTATTTGCAGTACTGGGGATTGAACCCAGGGGTATTCTACCTCTGAGCTACACCCCCAGCCCTAGTTTTTATTCTTTATTTTGAAACAGGGTCTTACTAAGTTGCGGAGGACCTCACTAAGTAGCTGAGGCTGGCCGTGAACCTGCGATCCTTGGGTCTCAGCCTCCCAGATACTAGGATTACCAGTGTGCACCACCACGCCCAGCGCTTATTTTTTATTTTTTATTTATTTATTTTTTTTGAAACAGGGTCTCCCTAAGTTGCTGAGGGTCTTGCTAAGCTGCTGAGGCTGGCCTCAAACTTTCCATCCTCCTGTTTCAGCTTCCCAAGTACAGGGATTACAGGCGTGCACCACCATACCCACCCGGCTAGAGGGAAAGGTTTAAGGATGGGGAGCTAGAAGATGGTTGTGTTTTCCAATTCCAGCCTCCTTCCTCCCTTTCAGAAAAGATTCTCTTTTTCTTTGATATTTGAAACATTGTCCACAGAATCTGAGAGACCTCTTCTCATGCTGTCTCCAGCCACAGGCAATCTTGGGGGAGCAGCGGGATTGTCAGGCAGTTTTAGCCTGATTGTTCATGATCAGTCACAATGTTCTAATCATCTTTTTCTTTTAGTAGTACATTTTAATTCCACAGCAAAGTTCACTGTGGAATATTCATGTGTGCAAATAACTCTGGTCTCCCCCCCCCCTTTTTGGTACCGGGTACTGGGGATTAAACTCAGGGGCATTCTACCTCTGTGCTAAAGCTCCATACCTATTTTTTATTTTTTATTTTGAAACATGGTCTCACTAAGTTGCTAAGGCTAGCCTCGAACCTGTGATCCTCTTGTCTCAGCCTCCCAAGTACTGGGATTACAGGCGCATGCCACTACGCCTGGTCTCTAACTAGTCCTTTTGCCTTCCAACTCTCTCCACTCCAGTCTTTCCTCCTGAACCTGCAGATGGCCTTCCCTAAAGTGCAGGCCCAATTGTGTCATTCCTGGCTCCAGAATGTTCATTGGCTTGTTGTTTGTTAATGGCCCAATAACATCCCAATTCCTTATCCTGATCCTCAAAGCCCTCACCACCTTGGGGAAATCAGAGGAAAAATAGGAACAAAAGACCAGTGGATGTGGCAGAAAAGAAGGAAGGTGTAGTCTTCCCAGCACCTCTTCAATAGAATGGTGGGGATAGAGTCCATCAACCCCAAATAGGGGTGTCTGGAGTGAGTCTCGAGGGAATTGGAGTAAGACCAGGGGCTGAAGAAAGTGATGGGCCAGTTTAGCAGCAGAGGAAAAGAAAGAAAATGGAAAAGCAGGTGCAGCAGTTGCCCTGTCAAGGGAAGAAGTTTTTTTTTAATGCTTTTATCGGTGCATTATAGTCTCACATCACAATAAAAATAAAATTGACAGTAATATACATACACACAGCACTTGGTGCCCCCCCGCCTCTCCATTTCCCCCTCCCAATACAGAGTACTGAAATTGACGTTTGGTGTATTCTCATATGTACACATGGTCAATGGTAGTAATTCCATTGATGAACTTCATTCTTCCCCTTCCCCTTCCCTTAGACCACTTCCCTGGCTCCACTGAGGCTTCTCCACTATTGTCTGGAGTCTCTTTTGTATCCCCACAACTCCCTAGCTTGAGCATATTAGAGAAAACATATAACCCTTCTCTTTCTGTGATTGGCTGATCTCACTTAACATAATGTTCCCCAGGTCCTTCCATTTTCTTGCAAATGATATAATTTTGTTCTTCTTTATTGCTAAGTAGAATTCCATTGTATGTATTTCCCATAGTTTTGTAATCCATTCATCTGTTGATGAACACCTAGGTTAGTTCCATAATTTAGCTATTGTGAATTGTGCTGCTATGAACATGGGTATGCATATATTACTGTAGTTCTCTGGTTTCAATCCCTTTGGAATGATACCCAGTAGTGGAATAGCCAGATCATATGGTGGATCCATTTCCAGTTTTCTAAGGAATCTCCACACTGATCTCCATAGTGGTTGAACTAGTTTGCACTCCCACCAACAGTGCAGAAGAGTTCCTACTTCCTCACATCCTCACCAACATTTATTGTTGTTTGACTTCTTGATGATTGCCATTCTGATTGGGGTTAAATGGAATCTCAGAGTCATTGGTTTCATCCCAGGAAAGCAAGGCCGGCTCAACATATGCAAATCAATACATGTTATTCACCACATAAATCAAACTAAGAACAAGAATCACATGATCATCTCAGTAGATGCTGAAAAAGCATTTGACAAAATCCAACACCCAGTCATGTTAAAAACTCTACAGAAAATCAGAATAGAAGGAACGTACCTCAGTATCATTAAGTCAATATATAAGAAACCCAAAGCCAACATCATATTGAATGGGGAAAAACTGCGGGAATTCCCTTTAAAATCAGGAACAAGACAAGGATGCCCACTATCATCACTCATTTACAATATAGTCCTCAAGACTCTTGCCAGACCAATAAGACAAGAGAAGGATATCAAAGGAATTCAAATAGGAAAAGAAGAATTAAAATTATCTCTATTTGCAGATGATATGATCCTATATCTAGAAGACCCAAAAACTTAACCAAAAGTCTACTAAAGCTGATTAACAAATTCAGCAAAGTAGCAGGATACAAGATCAACCTAAAAAAATCAGTAGCTTTCATATATGCCAACCATGAATCCACTGAGAAAGAAATACAGAAAACAATTCCATTCACAATAACCTCAAAACCAGTCAAATACCTAGGAATAAACCTAACCAAAGAGGTAAAAGACCTCTACAATGAAAATTATAAAACACTGAAGAAAGAAATTGAAGAAGATCTTAAAAGATGGAAAGATCTCCCCTGCTCTTGGATAGGCAGCATAAATATTATCAAAATGGCCATTCTACCAAAAGTGATCTACAGAACCAATGTAATCCCTATCAAAATACCAATATCATTCTTCACAGACCTAGAAAAATCAGTCATTAATTTCATATGGAGAAACAAAAGACCCAGAATAGCCAAATCAATTCTCAGCAATAAGAACCATGCAAGAGGCATCACAATTCCCGACTTCAAATTATACTACAGAGCTATAGTAATAAAATCAGCATGGTATTGGCACAAAAACAGACACATAGACCAATGGAACAGGATAGAAGATACAGAAACAAATTCACAAACTTATAGCCAATTGATTTTTGACAAAGATGCTAGACACATACGTTGGAGAAAAGACAGTCTTTTCAACAAATGATGCTGGGAAAACTGGTTATCTATCTGTAGAAAAATGGAACTAAATCCTTACCTCTCACCCTGCATGAGTCAACTCAAGATGGATCAAAGACCTGGAAGTTAGACCAAAGACTGTGAAATTACTAGAGGAGGGCATAGGTTCAACACTCCAACATATAGGCATAGGGAGAAACTTCCTCAACAAGACCTCCAAAGCACAGGAAATTAAAACAAGAATTAATAGGTGGGATAGCATTAAACTAAAAAGTTTCTGCACATCAAAGGAAACTATCAAGAGTCTAAAGAGAAAGCCAATGGAATGGGAGAAGATCTTTGAAAGCTATCCCTCTGACAGAGGACTATTATCTAGACTATACAAAGAACTTAAAAGACTTTACACTAAAAAAACAAATAACACAATCAAGAAATGGGCAACTGAATTGAATTGACACTTCACGAAAGAAGAGATACGAATGGCCAATAGATACATGAAAACATGTTCGACATCATTAGCAATCAGGGAGATGCAAATCAAAACTACTCTGGGAAGAAGTTTTTGAGACAGATGAAAGTGGAACAAGTTTGGAGACCGAGGCCAAGCCCACAGAGAGGGCGACTCAGAGGTTCTCAGCCTTGTCTGCTGCTCAGATCACAGGCAGTCACTCGTATGGCCACTGTGTAAGCTGTCATGGGAGAGCAAGGCCAAGAGAGTGATGGGAGAACGGAGGCCAGGAGTGATGGGAAGAACAAAGGAGGCCAGCCTCAGAAGGAGGCAGGGGATGAAAGTGGAGGTATTGCCACAGAGGAGAGATAGAGCCATGGGCTAGTAGACTTGTGCTTAACACTGGCCTTATCTGTTTTTGCAAATATCTGTTTTAGCTCATTGAAAACAGCATGAGCCTGGCCTGGTGGCTCATGCCTGTAATCCCAGTACTTGGAAGGTTGAGACAGACAGGAGGATCATAGGTTCAAGGACAGCCTCAGCAACTTAGCAAGGCCCTCAGCAACTTAGGGAGACCCTGATTATAAAACTATGGTATGTATACATAATGGAATTTTACGCAGCCATAAAGAACAAAATTACATCATTTGCAGAGAAATGGATGGAATTAGAGAACATTATGCTAAGTGATATTAGTCAGTCACAAAAAGTGAAAAGTCAGATGCTCTCCCTAATATAGGAAAGCTAGGGAGAATAGGGCATAGGAGGGAGTCCAGACAAAGATGGAGAAAACCTTAGATGAGTAAAGAAGGTGACCTAACCGAGGGAGATGGGGGGAGGGAGAGGGAAACACCCTAATGCACAGGATGTACATACACAAACTTATCAAAGTCAACTACTATGCTGAGCATGAGAAGGAGGGAATGGGGGTGGGAATTAGGGGAGGGCTAATTGAGCTATGTGTGCGTGTATACTTCTACCACCCTGAAACCCATCAAGATGTATGATTACAATGCACCAATAAATAAATTGAAAACAAAACAAAAATAAAAAGGGATGGGGGTGTGGCTCAGAGATAGAATGCCACTAGGTCCAATCCCCAGTACCACAAAAAAGAAAAATAAAGAGAGAGAAAAATAAATAACATGACAGTCCATTTATTTATTTTGCTGGATTCAGGGTTAGTGGGAGAAAGTGTTCCCTGAATTTTTTTCCCTCAGTCTTAGAATAGATCTATAAACCAGCGTGGTATAACCTACCAAGTGGTTGAGCAACCACATCTGTCAGGCATCTGGGGCACTTCGCACACAGTGCCCATTGTCTGTCCTTTGAAGAGGCTTCGATCCTTTGATCTTGCTCCAGTGCTGGCAGTGGGGCCTCTTCTGGGACAGCCACAATGCCATCATGTCCCCCTGCCAAGACAGCCCACCCCGAGCCTTCCTTTTTTAAAGCCTTTCTTTAAAGAGCCTTTCTGGGACCAGGAACAGGAATGAGCGTGCAGCTATTGGGAATCATGCATCCAACTGACTCTCAGGCCTGGCAACGCTGAGCTGTCCCTTAAAATAGAGCTGAAAATGATGTGACTTGGGAAAAGGACACCACATTGGACTTGCACGGTCTGCAGAGTAGCAGTGCTGTTGGCAGGGCTCAGTTGCAAGAAGAGGCTGCTATGGTGGGAGGCAGACATTTGGGTGGATGAGTGTTCATCAGCAAGGGCTGCACAGCTGGAATCCAGATGGTGGCAAAGGCCTTGTTGAGAGGAGGCCATAAAAATCCAGACAAATAGAAGATCCTCAGTCCACATGGATGTTGAGGGTTTGGGGAAGTTAGAAGAGAAGAAAGAAAAGGACAGCTACAGATTATCACGCATTTGCTTATTTTATTAAATTATTAATTTATACCAAAAATACAAAATTGGTCTTGGAATTCTCTCTTCCAGAAAGGACAGAGAGAAAGACAGAAACAACTGACAAACAGGTTCGTTCTGTGTACTACCTACATTCTATCTTTGACTGAGGTCTCTAGATGGTACTCTCCTTGATTTGATCGCCAGTGGACCCACTTAGAAGCAACCACACCTGGCTAGGGATGGCCAGGACCGCCTTCTTGCTCATCCATTTATTGCCTCTCTTCAAGACCAAATGTCAAGCTCAGTAACGCAGGGAACCTTTCCAGATTGACTTCACCCCCCACTGTGACTGTGTCATTTTGCTGTGTGCCTCTCAAGTTAACATTTATATAGCCGCCTGTGTTGAAAAGCACTGTACCAGGTCAGGTGGCAACCAGAAAGATAAAGCAGAAGGTTCCCAGGCCTCTCTGAATTCCCTGGCTATGTACTGTCTTGCCTTCTTCCTCCACCAACCTAACACTCTGCACCACCCAGGTCCCCTGATCTGGAAGCCCCCACCCCAGACCTCAGCACGGTGGGAAACTGCTTACTCCTAAAATCTCAAACTCTCAGAATTCCCTCTGCAGAAACTTCCTGTTTTCCTATTTTGCAATTCTCAGTGAATCTGTTTGTGGTTTTCATTACTTCTTGCTTTTTAGACCCTTTCCAAATTCCTGAACTCATCCGCTCAGCCCTGAGTGATTTCGGCCACCATCGCTCACTGTTTCTTTTTATTTTTTGTCCCAGTGCTATCCAGAAGTTTTGTCGGGCTGCTGATGGGCTGAGCGCTTTATAGGGGGCCTCTCATCCACAAGGACATCACTGTGCACAAGATTTGTCCTGCGCCTCTTGTTGATTCCTTATCCGTGTGATGATGTGTAGTTAGAGCTTGTCAGCTGTAGTAACTTGTTAGCTAGAGTGACTCCATATTTGTTACTCAGAATAACCTCAAACCTGACCCTAAAATAGGGAAGTTGGCCGTGAAAAAATTAAACCAGGACATTGGCAGGATAGTTAATGGATTGTCATAACAACATATTGTAACTTACTGTGTTATTGTTATATTGCTAACTGCCTATTCTTGCTTCTGTACTTTCGTTATGCTTGGCTTGCTTGATGTACCTGAATACTATGGGAACCATAGAGGCTTCCCACCCCCTGCTATGGAAACCTGCCATGGGAACCTCAGTTTCCCCCTGAGCTTGTATTGTATCTTCCCCTATATAAGAAAACGCTGGAGGGCAGTCAAATACTGCACTTGGCTCTCATGCCTGTGTGGTCTTACTGGCCAGTAATAAAGACTCTCACTTAACACCTTTGGTGGTCTGATTGGTCTTGACTGGGATGCTACCTCGCAACATCCTATTCCCCAAAGCTGTCCCAAGGGAGCCTTTCTTGACACCCTCACCTGCACATGCGTGCTCCCTTCTGAACTCGGGGAACTTGTGCTTGTTATTCCCTTGTGGCTGTCATCACTTTCTGAGTGAGATCATAGTTCTGTCTGCTTGTGCCCGTTCTCTTTGAGGCCTTGGGATTGAATTTATTTATCATTGCATTTCAGTCCCTAGCATAGTGCCTGGCATCACAGAGATGTTCAGTGACTGTTTACTGAATTAAATAGGACCACTCTTCTACAAAGGGACTTTCTTTTTCTATTTTTCCTCTCTCCCTCCTTCCCTTCTTTCCTACCTTCCATTTTTGTGGAGCTGGGGATTGAACCCAAGGCCTTGCATATGCTAGGTGAGTACTCTACCCCTGGGCTATACCACCAGCCCCAAAGGGACACGCGCGCGCGTGTGTGTGTGTGTGTGTGTATGGTACTGAGGATTGAACCCAGGAGCGTTCTACCTCTGAAGTACACCCTCAGCCCTATTTTATTTTTATTTACTTATTTATTTATTTATGCGGTACTGGGGATTGAACCCAGGGGCATTCTACCTCCTAACGACACCCCCAGCCCTATTTTTTATTCTTTATTTTGAAACAGGGTCTCACTAAGTTGCGGAGGGCCTCACTAAGTAGCTGAGGCTGGCTGCGAATCCGGATCCTCCTGTCTCAGCCTCCCAAGTACTGGGATTACAAGCGTATGTCACCACACCCGGCTCCTATTTTATATTTTATTCTGAAACAGGGTCTCGCTAAGTTGCTGAGGCTGGCCTCGAACTTGCGATTTTACTGTCTCAGCCTCCCAAGTACTGGGATTACAGGCATGTGACACCATGCCTAGCTCTCAAAGGGACTTAAAAATAATAATAACAATAACTTTATCAGGGTATTTGCTGCAAAGTCTGAAGGGAGGAGTTTTATAGAGAAGCATAATAAAATGTGGCACGAGGGTTATTAGTTTTCTATTGCTGCATAATGAATTAGCATAAATTTGAAACAATAGAAGCAGAGGGGCAGTGTCTTGGCGCATGCCTGGAATACCAGTGTCTCTGGAGGGCTGAGGCAGAAGGATTGCAAGATCCAGGACAGCCTGGGCAATATAGGGAGACCCCTGTCTATAAATAAATAAATAAATAAATAAATAAATAAATAAATAGGGATGTAGCTCAGTGGTAAAGTGCCCCAGGGTTCAATCTGATCCAGTTATGGGTGACTTCATGCCATCCCCTGTCCCGTAGCAGAGCAGGCATTATAAGGTTAAAACAGGCTGCTTCTTACTCTTCCCAGCCTGCTGTTTGGGCTTCTTCTGTCCTGAGCCTGCTGGGTCGGCATGGCAACAAAGATAAGATGAAGGCTAACACTAAGAAAGTTACAAACCTTAAAACTTAGAAGGCTAGGGGCCTGGGAAGAGTTGGAAAAACATATCCTCTCATGGAGATGCTGACAAAGCGGGTGTACTGACCTGGGAACTTAGCAACCCAGATAAGGAAGACCAGATAGGACAACCCTATTTAAGATCAGGGGTCCAGGGGCCATCAGCACTCTGCTCCGTTGCGTTCTCCTCCAAGGCCTGTGCTTCTCTCCCCCCCCCCTTTGAGACATGGCACGTTCCTCCTGCTTTTATAATAAATCTTTTAGCCCTGCACTAAATTCCAACAGCTTGTCCTGGCTCTGTATTTCCTGTCCCATGATATCTATCTGGGCAAAGGAAAAGAACTCACGATGAGCACCGAAACGGTAACAAATCCCCAGTATCTAACTAACTAAATAACTAACTAAATAAATAAATAAATAAACAAATAAATGGATAGGGATGTAGCTTAGTGGTAAAGTGCACCAGGGTTCAATCCCCAGTATCCAAATAAATAAATAAATGAATAATGAAACAATAGAAGTGTATTATCTCATACTTCTGTAGGCCATAAGCCCAGCACAGCTTAGATGGGTTCTCTGCCTGCGGTATTCTTCCTGAACAGCCTAAGAGAGGATATGAGGTTGTTCATCACTAACTTCAAGTCAGAATGCCGCCTCTTTTTGCATCTCATGAAGCCAGGAGAGAGGTTATTTATTTATTTATTTATTCATTTATTTTTGGTGGTACCGGGGATTGAACCCAGGGGCATTCTACCTCCGGGCTACACCCCCAGCCCTATTTTTTATTCTTTATATTGAAACAGGGTCTCACTAAGTTGTGGAGGGTCTCACTAAGTAGCTGAGGCTGGCCGCGAACCTGCGATCCTCCTGTCTCAGCCTCCCAAGTACTGGGATTACAAGCATGCGCCACCACACCTGGCTAGAGTGAGGTTATTTTAATGTTACTTTTATAGTGGTAGTCACATTTGAAAGTTGAAGGTTGAAGTTACTTGGAAAGAACTTGTTGCTTACTTCAACTAGGAATTTTTCTCATAGAATTTTTTTTAAAAAATATGTATGCAAAAATAAAAGGGACAGTAAGAGGCTGTGGACCATCAGGATGAAGAGCACCTCTGGGGACAGAGCGCAGGTGAATTTTTTCAGCCTCTCTCAGACATTCATGTCAAGATCGTTGTAGGGATAATCCCAGCTGAAGCAGCAGCTATTTAAGAAAAGGTCTATGCTACTTGGACCAGTGTGGATGCTGAGCACCTCCGTGTCTGGTCCCTCATTTGTGGCTCATTTGCTAGGTAACCTTCAGCAAGTGGGAGCTGAGGTTCTGCTCCCTCACCCCTAAGAAGAGGGGTGCATAGCCAAGCTGCCATGGAGACCAGATGTATGTGCATGGACATAAACTTTAAAGTGCTACACACGCGAGCTCAGTACAGCATCGCCACTGTCACTAGCTGGACCCTCACTTTTGCCTGTGTCTTTTTTTAATATACTTTTTGTTGGTGCATTGTAAGCATACATCATGTTGAGGGTTAGTGTGATAGAAAAGTACCTGCACACAGCACCCGCTACATTTCCTTCTGGATCCTGCCCCACTCCCTGTCCCTCCCCATTCATAATATTGAAATTGGTAAATCCCTTTTCACTATTTTACTGGTCTCTCTTCTCATTTATCTGAAGTCCCTTTTTGTTTCTCAGTTTCTCTCTGGCTTCCACATATGAGAGAAAACATTACTCAATCACTATTGAAAGCAGGAGGGGGAGGGAAGGGGGAGGGAGTGGGGTGGGATTTGAGGGAGGGCTGAATGAGCAATGTGTGCATGTATGATTCTGCTACCCTGACACTTATCAAATGTATAATTACAATGCACCAATAAATGAATATATAAAAAAATTCATTAAAAAAAGAAACCATACAACCCTTCACTTTCTGAGACTGGCTGCTCTCACAGCATAATATTCCCTAGTTCCATCCACTTTCCTGCAAATGACATAATTTTGCTCTTCTTTATGGCTGAGTAAAACTCCACTGTGGATATACATCACAGTTTTGTAACCCATTCATCTGTTGGCGGACACCTAGGCTGGTTCCGTAGTTTGGCTATTGTGAATTGTGCTTCTATCAACATGGATATGTGTGTATCACTATAACATTCAGACTTCAAACCTTTGGAAAGATCCCCAGGAGTGGTCTAGCTGGATCATATGGTGGATCCATTCCCAGTCTTCTGAGGAACCTCCACACTGATCTCCATAGCAGCTGCACTGATTTGCAATACCACTAACAGTGGATAAGAGTTCCCATTTCCCCACACCCTCACCAATATTTATTATTGTTTCTATTCTTGATGATTGCCCTTCTAACTGGAGTTAGATGGACTCTAGGTGTAGTTTTGATTTGATCTGTGTTTTTTTTTTCTTTTACTGCAGAATCTTGGGCTGGGCCTCCCTCTCCTGGCTGATGAAAGCTTAACAGGATTGCACATTTTGGTGTCTCACTGTGGCAGACACAGCAGACATCTGGAAGACTGTTCTGTTTAATGTGCCACTCTGTATTCACTGGTGAATTTGGTCTTCTTTATAGCCATGTAATTTATTCCTGACCATCCACAGGTTGCCCGAATTTGTTCAAGTCAAGCGATGTTTGAAATGCACAGAGAGCAATGACTATTTCCAGGAAACCTATGGTGAATCTCTTCCTTTCTACTTCTAACCAAGGGGCTGCCCCTCTCCTCTTCCTTCCTCATTTGGTTCAGTTCTATGCCAGGACAAGTCTTATTGGTGAAGGATGCATCCGGACCATGTCACAGCACAACAGATGGGGGAATTGCTGAAATCCTGGGAGTACTGGCCAGTGAACCAAAGCGTGAGGTCGCAGACCGGGCAGGGCTGGCAGGGGTCACACAGGGATATGGGGTTTGAGTATTTTGCCAAGTTTCTTAGTTGAAGTGTGTCCTCTTCTGTTCATAATGGGAAAAGCAGCTTCTATTTAAAGTGTGTAATTCAGTGGCTTTTGGTATATTTGCAGTTTTCCAATCATTATCACTAGCTAATTTTAGAATTTTTTATCAAAAGAAACCCACACTAGTTGGGTGTGATGGGGCATGCCTGTAATCTCAGTACTTGGGAGGCTAAGACTAGAGGATCTCAGGTTCAAGGACAGTGTCAGCAATGTAGTGGGACACTCAGCAACTGAATGAGACACTGTTTCAAAATTAAAATATTAAAAGGGCTGGGGTATATAGCTCAGAGGTAGAATGCCCCTGCGTTCAATCCCCAGCAAAAGAAGGAAGGGAGGAAGGAAGGAAGGAAGGGAGGGAGGGAGGGAGGGAGGGAGGGAGGAAAGAAGGAAGGAAGGAAGGAAGGAAGGAAGGAAGGAAGGAAAGAAGGTGAACCCATACTCATTAACAGCTGCTTCCCATCCCCTCCACCCTCTCAACCCAAGACCACCACTAATCTTTCTGTCTCTACAGATCTGCCTATCTTGAGCATTGCATTAAAATGGTGTGATAACCCATGTGGTCCTTTGTGACTGGCCCTTCCACTCAGCGTGATGTGGGCACGTGCATCAGTCCTCCATTCCTCTTTATGGCCAAGTAATATGTTGCTGTATGGATTCAGCAAGTCCCTTCCTTGTGACTGCTCAGTTTTCCATGCTCAGAATTACCAGATCTCTGACCTAGTCTTGGTATTTTCTCTTCTGGAGGTAAGAATTTCTTTCTGGGGGAGATTTCATCTGTGTTTCACCGGCCCCAGTCCCAACTGCCTTACCCTTTTTAATGATAATTATAATATCTAAACATTTGGCAGGCCTGTTTTTATGTCCTGTTTCCCCTCCCCCTTGCTAGTTCTCAGTATGGGGGCCTGACTCTGCATATTGTAATTTTTTTTTTAGTATGAATGATTTTTTGTTTGTTTTCTTGAACTAATCTCTCAGAATTCTTACTTATGCAGACTGAAAGTATAGCTCTCTGGGCTTTCTGTGTGGGTCACCTCTGAGCCCAGACCCTCGAGGGCCTACCCTGACTCGGTGTTCTGACCCTTTACCCTCCAGATGGTCTACACAGCAGAAATTGCGGCCCCAGCAGGACGGCCCCATGAAAGCCATTTCAGTGCTTGTTCACTTTCCTGTTTCCTGGTTTTACTTCCTCTGGGGCTTAGCTTATTCCTCATTTTCATAAAGTAAGTGGAAATACATATAAAAAGACAATTTTATTTCAAACCCAACATTTCAGTTATTTCAGAGAAGAGGGTCATATAGTATTACATAAGGTTGATCTGATATTCCAAAACATTATTAATGCGGTTTTCATGACTAAAGAAAAGGATTATCTGAAATTATATTTAATTCCATTACATGCAGAAATCCTTAGCAAACTGCATTCTATCGTTTTTTAACTATATCTTCAACTCATCTTTTTTAAGACATATCATTACTATGTATTGCATACCTGAAGTGAGATCATTCCTTTCCCTGAAGTCTTCACGGGCAGACATTGCCACACCTTCTTGGTCTTTACTTATGGGGTCTTATCCTCTTGTGTATTTTGAGATTTGTGTGACCTAATTTTCTTTAGGAGTTTATTTAGAAGAATTGTTTTGAGTCTGGGTTTAGATTGTCTCTGAAGAATCTTAGAAGAGAACTTGCATTTGCTTCTGACTGCTATGGACTTGAGGACACTTCCATCCTGGGACTACTTTACAATAAATGACCAGTTAAAAACTCCATGAACTGCCAGGAGTGGTGACACATGCCTGTAATCCTAGTACTTCGGAGGCTGAGACAGGAGGATCGCAGGGTTGAGACCAGCCTCCGCAAGTATAACTTAGCGAGATCCTGTTTCAAAATAAAAAAAATAAAAAGGGCTCGGGGTATAGCTCAAATGTAGAATGCACTTGGGTCCAATCCCCAGTACCAAAAGGAAAAAAAAATTCCATGAACTGCACAAGTAATATGGATTCAGAGCACCAACCTGCATCAGGCTGTGTGACTACATAGTCTTACATAGTTTTCCCCATACCCAGCAGAGGCCGAGACAGTCAAGGTTTTCCTTCTTGTGAAATGGGATTTCCCCCTATTTCCCTCACACACTGAGGTGTAGTCCACTGGACTCTCATAAGTGTGTCTGGGTCTCCTGTCAGACTCTCAGGCAGCCCCAGGCTTTGCCTCCCTCTCCTCAAGTCCCACATGTCTGTCAGAACACAAGCCCAAGGGCCAGGGTTTGGTAGATTCCCCCCATGCATAAGACACCTCCAGAGATTCCTTTGCTCTCAGGATTCCTGATTTGATTTTATATGCATCTGGATGCTGGAAATTTCCTTTCTTTCATTGCCTGCTCAGAAATGCATTTTAAGCTATCGTCTAAAAAAATATTTCACCCAGCATCTTCCATTGTTTTGCAGCATTAAGTACATTTATGTCCAGTCTGACATGACAACAGAAATGTAACTTTAACAATAGACGGTCCAACAGATCACTTCTTTTCATAGAAATCCCTGTCTTCACTCACACACAATTGATGTTTAGTTCTACTAAAATCTTAGAAAAAAAAATAGGGACCAAACTCCCTATGGCATATTTCCTTGGCAGAGAAGTTAGGTCAAAATCTAAAATTACAGCCAGGCATGGTGGCACATGCCTGTATTCCCAGTACTTGGGAGGCTAAGGCAGGAGGATCACAGGTTCAATGCCAGGCTCAGCAACTTAGCGAGACCCTGTTTCAAAATAAAAAATAAAATAGGGCTGGGGGTGTAGCTAGGAATTAGAATGCCCCTGGGTTCAATCCCCAGTACAAAAATATATAAAATTATACTTCTCCCCACATTCCCACCTTAATCAATTGGATTTTCCCTCGGCATCCTGAGAATTTGAAGACTGGGACAAAGAGGTCATTATACTGCTGTGATGTAGTGCATGAGAAAGACCAAAGGCCTTGAGTTTAGTCCTGTTCTTTTTGGCCTACAGTCTGAAGTTCTGAAAGAATGCATAAATGTCAAAAATCAAAGAAGCGAAAGTTGCCACTTCATAAAATTGATATATTAACTGTATTGTGAAACTGTTGCTGGTCAAGACTGAAAGTAGTCACAGGATTTGCATAGCCAGCCCTGAGCTTAGATGGGCTGACTTGCAATTCTGTCACAGCAGCAGTGAGGCCGAATCACATTAAATGCATTTCCCTTGCACATTCTAGAATCTTCCAGTCAGCAGGGTCACTAGCCTACCGGACCTTTAATTAACCATGGCAATGGGGAAACACTTCTTCTTACATCTCTGCAGAGCATCTTTAATTTCCTTGTTCCTCAGGCTGTAAATCAAAGGATTCAGCATGGGAATCACCACAGTATAGAAGACAGATGCCATCTTGTCGTAGCCCCGAGAATTATCAGAGCTGGGACGCATGTAGACAAAGAGTCCTGATCCAAAAAAGAGGGTGACTGCCGTCAAGTGAGAAGCGCAGGTATTGAAAGCCTTCCACCTGCCTTCCGCAGAGCTGATCCTCAAGACGGTGGCCACGATATAACCATAGGAGATCATGATGACGAAGACGGCTGTCACACCGAAAATCACTGCTATCACAAACTTCATGACTTGCAGGGGGAAGGTTTCCGAGCAGGACAGGACCAGTAATTGAGGCAGGTCACAAAAAAAGTGATCGATAATATTTGGCCCACAGAAATGGAGCCGAAGTAAAGCACACAGTTGGATCAATGAACCAAAGATACCAGTTACGTAGGCTCCAACGACCATCTGCACACAGAGATTGGGGGACACCATGGCTGTGTAGAGCAGAGGATTGCAAATGGCGGCATAGCGATCATAAGCCATGGCGGCCAGAAGGCAGCACTCAGTCAGACCCAGGCTAGAGAAGAAGAAGTACTGCATGGTGCACCCGAGAAAGGAGATGGACTTAGGCTTCTGGAAGAAGTCTGAGAGCATTTTTGGCATTGTGGAGGTGACATAGCAGAAATCTAAGAAGGACAAGTTGCTGAGGAAGAAGTACATGGGTGTATGTAGGTAGGGGTCCATCCTAATCAGGGTGATGAGGCCCAGGTTCCAGGCCACTGTGGAGACGTAAGTCCCCAAGAATACTATAAAGAGAACAATTTTGAGTTTGGGAAAATCAGAGAATCCCAAAAGGATGAATTTGGTGACTGCTGTATTATTCCTTCCTCCAGTCACCATCTTGGCGCTTCTTAAGTCTGCAGAAAGGTGATTTTGGGGGGGTTAAAAATTGACTGTTTTAATATCATGAAACTTCTTTGTTTTGAATATATTTTCATAGTTTTAGAAAAAATAATCCACAATCCAGCTAACTTTGACAATATAAAAATATTTTAAAAACTATTAGAAATCCCATTTTTCACCCAAACTTAATAGTTTGGGCTATATTCTTGCAATTCTTTTTCTATACATGCACACATACACACACACACACGTTGCCAAATTTTGGTCTAAAAGTTGGTAACAATTTACAATGGTATCAAGATTTTATGACTATATTTCTCACTATTCTGTTATCAGCATTGTCCATAATTAT
This sequence comes from Glis glis, assembly GCA_004027185.1. Taxonomy (NCBI): domain Eukaryota; kingdom Metazoa; phylum Chordata; class Mammalia; order Rodentia; family Gliridae; genus Glis; species Glis glis. Next base: position 42,767 of record PVJS01002860.1, read on the forward strand.
TTAGTGTTAATCTTTGACAGTCTTACAGGGTAAAAAATTGTTTCATTGAATCTAATTTGCATTGACTTATATATATTTTTTGTACTCTTATCTATTAGATTATATTATTGATTTGTAGGGGCTCTCTCTATATACAGAATGATGACTCATTATCCCTTATACATGACAATTATTTTCCAAATTTGTAATTTATTATCAATATTGTCTATTTTATATTTTGCTATACTAGTATATTTTATTCCTAAGTAGTCAATTTTGTGGGATATTTATGGTCCTAGTCTTGGTGCTATACTGAAAAATATTTGTTTAGATAATCCAATAAAACTTCTTTATATTTTCCTTTAGTTCTTTTGGGGTCTTATATTTACATTTAAAATTTCTGGGATATTTTAATGCACAGTATGAGGTATAAATCTGATATTACTTAGGTTTTGTTGATTGCCACTTATCACAGCACAATTAGTTGAAGAATTTCTCCACTGAAGTAATCTTTATGATGAAATCATTTGTGGAATCCCTATTCTGCTCAATTTTTAATCTATCAGTTCATGTGCCATATGTCTAGTCCTATAACTGCATTTTCTAATTACTTATATATTTTATTAATAAATTATAGATTATTTTTATAACTGTTCTCATTTTTCCTTGCTGAGATCATTTTGATAGTTCTTAAATATAGACCTTCAGATCTTTTTTTAATTAGTGCATTATAATTCTACATCATAGTGGGCTTTATTGTTACAAGTAGGAGATCTTACAATGAGTCCATAAAAGTAAATAAAATAGGATTTTTGTTGCATTTCATCTTTCATTAATTTGGGGAGATATAACAAATAAAAACGTTCATTTTTCTTAGTTGTTAAATTATCAAAGAGATAACACTAGATTTTTAATAACTATTATAATACTAAGGCTCTCAGACCTGACGGAAGCACCTGGGTCTAGCAACACATACTTGGGTTCCAGGCTCTGTCCCTACATTTCTCTAACTGCTCCATGACTGAAGGTCCCTCATTTGCAGAATGAGATAATTGTAACTATTCTCTTTGCAACAAAGGGACTCTTGTTATTCTTCAGAGAGCAATAATCATGGTAGGAAGACACATTTCAAGAAGAGTGATCTGATATTCCACAACATTATTAACGTGATTTTAACACCCAAAGAAGAGGTGGAAAGAAGAGATTGTATTGTCTTGGTACCATTTATCGATGTACCCAGTGAGGTCACAGCAAGATCCAGAATACAGTCCTACACTAAGACCCAAGTCACTTGTTGTACATGCTCAGAATATCTTCAATAGATAGAAAGATTCCATCAGATGAATTTATAATGAATTTATATTTCAAGAAATTAAATAAAAGATTCTTAGGAAACACTCATTACTGTGTTATTTCTGTAGTATATTTTGTCATGTCTGTTCTCAGGATACATGTGTCCTGAAGATCCTGAAACGCTACAACTATTTTTTTTCTTTTTTGTGGTACTGGGGATTAACCCAGAGGTGTTCTATCTCTGAGCTACACTCCCAGCCCTATTCATTTATTTTTATTTTTATATTTATCTATTTATTTTTGTGGTACTGGGGATTGAACCCAGGGGCATTCTACCTCTGCGCTACACCCCCAGCCCTATTTTTTTTATTCTTTATTTTGAAACAGAGTCTTGCTAAGTTGCTGAGGCTGGTCTTGAACCTGCCATCCTCTTGTCTCAGCCTCCCAGGTACTGGGATTACAGGCTTGCGCCAACATGCCCAGCTTCCACAACTGTTTTTAAGATCATTTTAAGGAAATGCTTTTGGTGAAATTGGTTTAGTTTTTATCCTTTTGTATCTTTGACATTTAAGGGAAAAGATTTTTTAAACAGAAAATGCACATTATAATATACTTTTTCTAATTCACTGATGAAAAGATAAAATGAAATAAAAATATTTAGATAATGATGATGATGATTGTGATGATGCTAGTGATGATGAGACCCAATAGTAGAGAAAGGTTGCAAAATTGGAAAGATTAAAAGGCTGTTTCATACTGGTTTCTGTAGTTATTTTTACTTCATTCCCTTCCGTTGTATGTTTTTACTTCCCATTGTGCATTCAAGACCCACCATACAAAGCTGGGTGTGGTGGCGCACGCTTGTAATCCCAGTACTTGAGAGGCTGAGACAGGAGGATCTGGGTTCGCGGCCAGCCTCAGCTACTTAGTGAGGCCCTCTACAACTTAGTGAGACCCTGTTTCAAAACAAAGAATAAAAAATAGGGCTGGGGGTGTAGCCTGGAGGTAGAATGCCCCTGGGGTCAATCCACAGTACTGCAAGAAAAAAAAAAAAGACCAACCATACAGCCTGGAATGGTAGAATAAAAGCAGCTCCTCCACTGTCCCTCAAGCCTGTGAAACGGGTCAGCTGGCCAAGCAGCACTCGAGCAAGCAGTGTCCTGTGATGTCCAAAGGACCACTTCCACAGCAGTACTCAGACTGAACGTTAAAGAACCAACTAACGTTCTTCCAAACTGTTGTATGACGGAAATTCACTGCAGACACACTGTTTTCAAAGCCTCATAAAAAGTAAAATTTGCATAAAAATAATTTTAGCAGTTGGAAAACAAAGGCATGTAAGTAGTTGCTCAACATGGAAACACCATTAATATACTTTGGGAGAGCTAACAACCATCAGCAGTAATAAATTATTCATATACTTACAACTCCAGGGAGCAGGACAAAGTATCAAGATAGGCTCGGCACTCAGTTAAGAAACAGAACCATTCCACTAATCTTGTTTTCTATCTTTCTCGCTTACTGTAATAAACTGTTATATTTCCGAAATCAAATTTTATATCCTATGAACTAAATGGTTTACATCTGTCTCTCTTTAATAATAAAGCCCAGATTAAATCACTATGTATTAGTCACGGAAATGTTTTTTCTGTTGCTCTGCAAATAATATGATGTTTCTTGCATATCTAACATCTGTAAGATACCAAGTGAGACTTTCATTGGGAAGCAGTAGAAAGAAGATTAAATTTAAGTTCTTTAAATGGCTCATGAGACAATTCATTATTGCTCTTCATGTGTTTTCAGAAAGAAAGGCAAACGAAATGGGCAATTTAATATGAAGAGGGAAATATACACAACATATAGTTTTGTCTATTCTGGAAATCTTTCTCTATTATACATTCAGGGTACCTTCCCCTAACTCCCACTGCACCTGTATTTTTTTTCTGGCCCAGTAAGAATCTCATTGTTCTTATTTTATTTTTGACTTTTCACATTAGCCCTTAAGCTGTACTTTCAGGCAAAGATAAAGTTTTTAAAAAATATTTGGTTAACTCGCAACATATCAGTTTTATACTGCTGTGTAAAAAAAAACTCAAAACTTATTTTCGTAAAATATCAATAAGTTATCATTTCTCATGATTCTCTTCATTGACTAGAAAGTACCTAAGCTGACCTTACTTGAATCCCTCTTGTGACTGTAGACTACTGTGGTCCCTCTATGACTGTAAACTACTCCCATGACCACATGGTCTAGTCAGATGGAGCTGGGTGCTCCAAGACAGCCTCACTTACTTGGTTGAACCTCACCTGAGTGGCCCGGATGGCTGAGATTCTCTCTCCATGTAGCCTTGCATCCGCAGTGCTTCTAAGCATCGTCTCAGGATTCTAAGATGGCAAGCCCAACAGCAAGTGCTCATCATACCATTGCTTGTATCACATTTGCTGTTGTCTCACTGGCCAAATCAGGCCGTATGGGCAAGCAAATAATCAGTGTGGAAGGGGACTATACAGCAACCTATATACAGGGAAATGTGATCCACAGATGTCCATCAAGGGTTTAGTTCAGTGGCTAAATTGAAAAATGTAGGTGCAACAAAGACAGTGGAATTGTAATTTATTCAACCACATCTTCTGGAACAATGTAGAGAAAGTGTGTGCTCTCTCTAAAGGGGATTATTTTCTTCAAACAGACAGCTAAAGTGTGTCTCCCATCAGAATGAGAATGAATCGATGTCTCTAGGATGGACAGACACCAAATAACTGGTTGCTCTGGATTCCCAACATATCCTACCTCTTGGAAGGTCTGAAAGGAGATTGGATGCACCAAGATGCAGTCAGATTAGCTGATCATGCACAGCAATTGCTTGTGTTCGGGCAGGCATCGTCTGTGGGGTTTGTAATACTGGCTTCTGTGTCTAATACATCCCAGCAGCTATTTGAAATCCAAAGCAATTGTCAAAAAGTAAGCAAACTGCAATATCCATTGTACAGGTTACATTCATTTTGTTTCAAATTCAAATACATAAGAACACAAAGCTGAATAGCTGGAGAGTGAGTTTTAATGCATTTATGATCCTGCGATACTGAGCTGCATAAGAATAATTATCAAAAAATCATGATGGCTCATAATCAAAATGATGCCTAATCCTATATGTTTAACACATAGAAGCCATAACATACTTTTCCAATACTTAAAATATTTAAAAACATATCATTTTCTTAAATATGATGCTATTTATTTCAATATCTAAGATATCTTTTTGACCATAATGAGTCATAAAAATGTTTCTATCATTTGGTGTGATAACTTTTGTAGAAACATCATTTGGGAAACATTCTAAAACATTTTAAGAAAATATTCCTTAAAAATAACCTCAAGCACAAACATATTCATTGATAATACCTAATATTTTACTCATTACCCATTGGCTACCTCCACCCTACACAGTAATCATAGTTTCTCTCTTTCTGAATCTTTCTGCTTTATGTTTTCTCACTTCATGATTGTTTATCCTCTTTGCTTAGATGGATATCATCATTATGATCATTATAGAAAACCACTTCTGGTTTAGCCGGGCGTGGTGGCGCACTCTTGTAATCCCAGTACTTTGGGAGGTGGAGACTGGAGGATCCGGGTTCGCGGCCAGCCTCAGCGCTCTCTCTCTCGCTCCCTGTCTCTCTCTCTCTCTCTCTACCTAATGAGGCCCTCCGCAACTTCGTGAGACCCGGTTTCAAAATAAAGTATAAAAAATAGGGCCGGGGGTGTAGCACGGAGGTAGAACGCCCCTGGGTTCAATCCCCGGTACCGCAAAAAAAAAAAAAAGAAAGAAGAAAGAAAGAAAGAAAACCACTTCTGGTTTAGATCCTCGCATGCTCCAGGAACTGATCTAACCCTGGATAACATTCCTCATTTGGACCAGGAAATGGAGAAGAAATTTCAATGTGAGACCTTTGGAAATGCTCTGCAGTGTAACACCAGATAACAAGAGCTAACACTTTCTTAGCACATACGATGTACCAGATACTAGTCAGATATTCCAGGTGCAAATGAATTCCTTTAATTCCTACACCAAAAATGTGGAAGAAAGATAAACAATAGATATAAATAAGTTCTCTGCTAGGAAGGTAATTTAAGTGCTATGGCAAAAAAGTTAAGGAGAATAGGGAGTATTTGGGAGTGGGCCAGCAGGTTGCAGTTTAAACAGGTAGACCCCAGTGAGGAGTGACAGGGGAATAAAAAACTTAAGGGAACTGATGGAGGGGTATAGCTGGGGGAAGAGTATTCCAAGCAGAGGGAACAGCCTGTGCAGAAGCCCCAAGACATGAGACTGGAAGAAAATGAGTAGAGACAGAGAGACCAGTGTAAAAAACAAAACAAAACAAAAAAAAACTATTGCTGATATCCCAAGGAGAGTGGATGATGGCTTCATCAGAGAGGTTGGAGCCTCTTAGAGAATGCAGATACCTGCACTAAGAAAGGAGGTAAATGTCAGTAGTGTGAGCATCAGAATAAGGTTTTCATCTAACAGTCTCCAGGGGCATGCTATTCAGGATAGTTTGTTAATATATGTGGAAAATAAAGTAGAGAGGTTGCTATTTAATGGAAAGTATAGCGTAAGGACTTTGTGTGTGTATGGTCCTGGGGATTGAACCCAGGGGTGTTCTACCTATGAGCTACATCCCCAACACCTATTTTATTTTTTATTTTGAAACAGGGTCTTGTTAGGTTGCTGAGGGTCTTGCTAAATTGCTGAGTGTGGCTTCAAACCTGCAATCCTTCTGTCTTAGCTTCCCAAGTACTGGGATGTACAGGTGTGCGCCACCACACCTGGCTACTTAAGGATTTCTGAGTCAAATAGACATGGTTTCAAGTCCCAGCTCTGCCGCCTGTGTGCTTGTGGACCAGCTACTTAACTCCCTGAAGCCTTAATGTCCTAATCTATAAAATAGTTGCAATGCCAGCAACATCCTTCTTTTATGTTTGAATGTTCCTCACATTGAAAGTTTGCAAAAGGTGCTTCCTATAATTATTTCACAACCATATACTTAAAAACATGCCTCCAATACTCTTTATGGCTATCCTCATTGCTGAAAGATGTCAGTCACACTTCTGTCTCTACCCCGAGTCACAAGATCATGTCAAAAATGCACTTGCTCGTTGAGACATGCCACCAGTTGTCAAGAGCTCTTAATGAACTGAGAAGGACTTTTTCAAAAAGGGATTCTGAGTAGGATCCTGAATACATATGAACCTCAGAGTAGACTTGGACGAGGAGCAGAGGCTTCAGTCAACAGCACTTATGTATTAACTGTGTGACCTTGACTAAGTTGTTTAACATTTCTGAACCTCAATTTCTTCACTGGTGCAGCAGGGATGTAAAGATGGCTGCAGAGGTTGTGGAAAGGACCACAACCTCTTGTTGTGTATGTATGGAATCATGCATATAAGAGGAAGGAAGCAGACCAAATAATGTTGTGTTTGTGGATGAGGGTATCAGTACCAATCCCAGTAGCATGTACTGGGAGGGAGGAGGGAGGACTGGGGTGGGGTGCAGAGGGAAACGCACCAGGAGTCACTTTGACTCTCACTACAATGTATAACTACAATGCACCAACAGAAATTTTAAAATAAATCAAATGCTTTACACAATTTCTGATGCAGAGTAGGAAATTACTTTAAAATGGTTACTTATATTACCATGGAATTATCTGGAACAGAATAGGCTTTCTATAAATGGTCATTATTTACTTCCTCTCTGCGACTCAATTGATACCACAACTCCAGGACATTTTTTAATCTTATATTGTTCTTATGACACACAGGTAACATGTAGTGATTTTCCCAAGCCAGGATTTAATTTCCCGAAGGCCAGAGACATTTTCATATGCCCCGGGTTGAACTCTCTCCTTCCTATCCATGAATATTAGTCCCAAGACAACAGCACTGCATACATAGAAACTGATGTGGTTAAATCTTTCTACTATTTTATGATAAAACAATTATATGCCTTTTAAACTCAAAATGTGCTCAATAAGAATTTTAAATTGAATTAGTCATTATGTTATTTTGAGTATGAAAATCTATGTGTCCACCAACAGATATTTCCTTTCTACTGTCCCTTCTATCACCACTGGGTTAGTTTGAAAGTCTTGTTATCTCTAGAAACCACCCAGAATTAAATACTGCCTGTTAAAAATTTCCATCACTTTTCAAAGGATAAGGAGGTTTGATTAAAAAAATATTTGAAACAATAAAGCCATTTGGCTAAAAACTCAAGAAAATTGGCCTATTCGGGAAAAGTAAATTAAGTATTTGGTACTTAGTTTGGACTAATTTTTAATTGGCAAGTAGTTTCATTTGTCAATTAGCATTGGTAGTTTGTTTCAGAGAGCTATGGTAAAAGTTATTATGCATGTATGTATGTATATATATGTGTATACACACATATATGCATAGTTGTATATTGCTTAATACACAACTATGTGTATTGCTTAACTATGGGATACATTCTGTGAAGTGTGTCATTAGGCACTTTTACCACTGTATAAACATCACAGTGTACTTACACAAACTGAGGTAGAATAGCTTGCTGCATACCTAGGGTAATGGTATATATCTATATATTTCATCCTATTCCTCCTCAGGGCCATGATGAACAAAAATTGAGCATATTCTAAAACGGTGATTAAAATTATAGTACTAAAATACATATACCAGTAACTGTCATTTATTATCATTGTCAAGCATTATGTACCACACATAATTGTATGTGCTATGTTTTTGTACAACTAGCAGCTCAGTAGGTTTGTTTATACCAGCATCACCACAAGCGTGTGAGGAAAGTGCTACCCTCTGAAGGTACAATGGCCACAGGGATTCTTCAACTGCACTATAGTCCTGTGGGATCGCCATCTTGTATTTGGTGGCTTGTGACTGGAACATTGTTCTGCAGTGCATGCCTGTACACATATGCATGAATATATGCATAATATGCATATATCACTTAAAATTGGCCATGGTTCCTTGTTGTCATTGTTACCATAATTAAAATCACTTTAAGAAATCTTCCTGTTTCAGAATTTTATCTTAGAGTGGAAATAAATGTTATCTAAATACAATATCTCTGAAAATTTTTCTTTTTTCTAGGACTGGGGACTTAACTTAGGGACACTTTACCACTGAGCAACATCACCAGACCTTTTGGTTTTTAATTTTGAGAGAGGGTGTCACTAAGTTGCTCAGGCTGGCCTCGAATTTGGGATCCTCCTGCCTCAGCCTCCCGATCACTGGGTTTAGAGGCATGCACCACCATGCCCAGCTCTCTAAGTCTTCTTCCTATTCTAAACAATTAGAAGTTAGAGATGATGGGGATGGTTGGTTGAGACTCAGGAAAGTTGATCTTGCTAGGCAGGTATCTGAAGAAACAGTGGCTGCTCACAAAATGCTCAGTTTTTTTAAAGACTGCTAAGTACATGGAGAAGAGCAGCCAATGTCGTTAAATTAAAAATTCAAAGGGACTTTTCTAAGTAGAAAAGCAATTCTGGTTCTGAAGAGGTAACATCTAAAAAGATGGTTAAAGATATAGGAAGAATGCATTGAGTGTGTGTGTGTGTGTGTGTGTGTGTGTGTGTGTGTGCACATATGCACATGGTACTGGGGATTGAACCCAGGGGCATTCTACCTCTGAGCTACATCCCCAGCCCTTTTTACTTTTTGTTTTGAGACAGGGTTTCACTAGGTTGCTGCGAGTCTCACTATGTTGCTGAGGTTGGCCTGGAACCTGTGATCCTCCTGTCTCAGTTTCCCAAGTATTGGGATTACAGGTCTGTGCTACCACACCTGGCTACATCAGCTACTGACAAACATAGCTGAGAAGTTACCTGGTCTTAGTGGGAGGACACAGCCAGCCATTCTCAATATTCCTAGTAGTAAATAAGGTTGCATTTTATACAGGATAAGAATAATGTAACATGGGATAATTAAAATGTCAAATTCTTTCTTTGGGGCTAGAGTTATATTCAGTACGGTGATACAGTTCACCTTTTACTAATTTAAAGAGTAGCCATTTATTGATCACGTATTCTTTGCCAGGCACAGTTTTCAACAGTTCACATACCTCATCTGATTCATTCTCACACAACCCTATAAACATTGTTTACCATAATTTATAGATGGGGAAACTGAGGCACGTGGCAGCTAAATAATTTGTCCAAGTTCAAGTAGCTGGTGAGTAGCAGTGCTGAGATCTAGTAAACTCCAACATTTTTGCTATGAAGGACTGGAATATTAGAAACTCTTAAATATTTCACTGATGACATTAAATTAGTTATTACTTAATGCAACTCCTGAGAAACATAGTCTTTTAAAAATATGAAGCTGACTGGGAGGACAGGGTGATAGTCAAAGAAACCACACCAAACTCTCTTTCATACAATAGCACATTCCTAAATTCAAGATACTCACATGACTTCACATCATCATTTCTGCTCAAATTCTCATATATATATTTTTTTGCAGTACTGGGAATGGAACCCAGGGGCATTCTACCTCTGAGCTACACCCCCAGCCCTATTTTATTCTTTAATTTGAAACAGGGTCTAAGTTGCGGAGGCCTCCACTGACAGGAGCTATTTCCTCCCCAGTAGAAAGGACCTGACATATGAGCATGTGTCGGGCATGGAGAGAAGACAGTTAGCCTATGAATAGGAAGACACCAGCAGACAGGGTGGCGTGCAGGAGGGAGACTCCCAAACCAGGGGTCGGGTGACTGAGCACCAACACTGCTAAGCTGCCCATGCCACAGGTCTCATCCACATGCTTGGGAGGAAGGTGGGCTGAGAAATCTAGCAGCATCCACTTCCCCCTCCTGGTCCACTCTCCCGTGCTCTGGATCCTGGGGAAAGTCATTGCACACTTACTTTCTACTGTCTTCCAGGAGAACATGTCTGCGGGAGGATCTTTCTCCTCCCAGCTCTGCTTTGTCCACACAGTCTCTTGGACATCCATGGTAGGAGAATTGCGTGCACCTAGGGTTCACTTAAATACCTCCCCAGCTCCAGGCGTAGAGAAGATAACTAATTAAGCTGTCCAGGTAATTGTTCTCTAGTGAGATAACAGGAGAAAAAGCGAGAGATTTCCCCTGCCTATTCCATTTTTATTTTATGGCTACTTCATTCAGAAAATATTTTTAGACCAAAGAATCACTAGAATAGGGTTGCACCTTGTATATCATTGTAATCTAAAACTTTTCATTACAGATTGGTTTTTATGTCTTTTTGGTTACACAAGGAAGGCTATAATTATGCATTTCATTCAAAATGTTATCACATTAAAATTATTCATAAGCTTCATCATAAGCTTGGGTATGGGTGGTTATATAATGTTTCTCTTTAGACAATTCATCTCTGTTAGATTTCTTTTTTCTCTTTTGGATCTTAAATGGAATCCAAATTTTTGCTGTGAAAAATAATTCTGAAGTCAATATAAAGTTTTACATTTCAGATAATGTCTACTAATTAAATTTCTAGAAAGTAGCAAATGCATCTTGACCTAGCTTTCCATTTTTATTTAATTTTATTTATAATTTCCCAACATTAATAAAATTCCCCCCCACACACACACAGGGAATCTTATTGTTCTAACTTTTCCCATTGATTTTAAGCAATGCCTTTTTCCTGATCAGAGGCCAGATACACATTTACCTATGTTTCTTGATTTTTTTTTCTTGGCTTAGCATTTTTTAACTACTCAATCTAGAATTTATTTTAGCTTATGGCATAAAGAGTTAATTTTATCTTAAGAACCTTTCCTTCAATCTAAAAATTAATTTAACGTTTCAATAATTTATAACTCCTTTACCCTATATTATATACAAAGGTTATGAGTCAATTTGGTTTTAATGGTCTGTTTCTACCTTGAGTGTTACACACAGGATTCAAAACTGTCACGTACTTTGAATATATTCTTAATATTGCATTTTATTACATTATACTGAAATTATTTAGTTTTACATCATGTCCCATGCTACATTGTGAGGTTCATAAGAAGGATAGTTATGTTATTAACCTCTGTCTCTTGGCACTTGGCACACTAGTAGGTAGGTGCCTACTTAATGTTTGTTTGTTTTGTGGTACTGGGGATTGAACCAAGAGGCATTTTGCCTCCGAGCTACACCCCCCCCAGCCATTTTATATTTTTGGTTTTGAAACAGAGTCTTGCTAGGTTACTGAGAGTTTTACTAAGTTGCTGAGGCTGGTCTTGAACCTGCAATCCTCCTGTCTCAGCCTCCCAAGTACTGCGGTGACAGGCATGTACCACCATGCCCAGCTCCACTGAATGTTTTTTGACATAAATGCGAGAATGAAGTGAATATGAGTTGGGTTGGTGACTGAAGCATTATGTGTTAAATTCATTTCTGTAGCAAATAATATAATTGGACATTTTCATGCTTGGAGGCATTTCTTCACCCAGCTGTATATAGGTCATTGTTGCCATTATTGTTCAGAAGTTGTTTTCATTTTGTTTTTGTTGTTGTTATGTTATTGTTTGTTTTTGTTTTGTTTTGTGGTACTGGGGATTGAACTCAGGGACATTCTATCTCTGAGCTACACCCTCAGCCCTATTTTATTCTTTATTTTGGAGCAGTTGCTGAGCACCTTGTTAACTTGCTGAGACGGAACTCAAACATGCCACCCTTCTGTCTCAGCCTCCTAAGTGCTGGGATTACAGGCATGCACCACCACATCCCGCCAGAAGATATTCTTAGAACCTTTCAAATGGCCGAAAAGAAACTGGACATCCTGAGGAAGCTAGAACAGCAGGACAGTTGGGTGGTAGAGAAGGCTTCTGCTGCATGTTTTAATCTCTTCACTCTTCCAATCCATTCATCCCCTGTAGCTCTGTCAGAACTTTGCACCTTATTCTCCAAGGAGTAATGGATTCGGTGCTGCCAGGCTGGACAAAGTGATCATGTAGTCTCTCTTTTGGGAATGCATACATAAGACACTGGGATGAACAGATACTAGAAGGACCTGCAGCCCTTAAGATTTTATTTTATTTTATTTTATTTTATTATTTTATTTTCTGGAACTGGGATTGAACCCAGGGGCATTCTACCTCTGAGCTACACCCCCAGCCCTTTTTATTATTTTTTATTTTGAAACAGGGTCTCGCTAAGTTGCTAAGGGCCTCACTAAGTTGCTGAGGCTAACCTCGAACCTGTGATCCTCCTGTCTCATACTCCCAAGTACAAGGATTACAGGTATGCACCACCAAGACTGGCATCCATAAGCTTTAAATCCTTCCATGGGTCAGTTTCAAAATCTGAGATGTCTGTGTGGCTTATTCCAGATTTTCCACCTAAGAAAAATACCTATTCAAAAGAAAAAGGCACATGAAATTATGTCCAGAGGGACTCCTGCCAGATGCTCCTATTTGGAAAACCCCAGTGAGGAGCACGTCATTAGTCACACAAGCACAATCAAAGGATACTAAATCCAGATTGAGAAATAGAGGCTAGTCCTGCTTTGTTAACTTCCTATCACAGTGGTCACTGAAATACCTAAATGAGGTAGTCAAGAGATTGGTCACAAGTTAGAGGGCTTCTCCAACTCATTTCTGGGGTGTTGGAGGTCATGAGATGCTCTGGCTGTCTCTTGACCGCTCTGTAGAGGAGAGCAGTCATTGGAATGTAGTTGGCGGCTGTAACAGCTGCTTGTGTATCTGTAACAGCAGAATGACATTGACAACCAGCTTCTCGATGAAGTCAGGATCCTGGTGCATAGAGCTTTTGCTGAAAGTTAAGTGCATATGAGTTTGGCTCTTCTCTTCCCTGCTCCCTTGATGTCAAGATATTAGCATTTGTGAGACTTTATTTCCACTAAAAAAAAAATTCGTTCTCTCCCTCCCCACACTCACTGTCTTTTTCTCTCCTTCCCTTTCTCCTTTCTCTTCCTTATGTGTGGTAGCATCTCCAAGGTAGCCTCCCATTCTAAACAGTTTAGACCATATAGTTCATGGCTCTAGGAAAAGTGGCAAATTCCCTTCCTTCCTTCTTTCCTTCCTTCCTACCTTCCTTCCTTCTTTCCTTCCTTCCTCTTTCTTCCCTTTCATTCCCTTTGATAATGAGGCATCTATGGATATGCTGGGAACTCAGAATTTCATCTTGGGATAAATAGCAGACCATTAAGTTGTGTCCCATTCCTATCAATTTAATGTAGGATAAAATATTTTCGTGCCACAAACTGAAGAGTAAAAAATGCAACTTATATACTGTTTTTCAGTATAATTTCAATTTTGAGCTTTTATTCCATCTGATGATGGAAATCTTACATAGTCACTTGTATTTGTTAAAACTTCCAAGTACAGTCACTCACGTTAGGCTTCTTTTATTCAGTTTCTGAATATCTAAATCCATCAGCTAGCATGTTCTCTCTCATTTGCTCCCTGCTATTAGTTCTAAATTCCCAAGTGTGTGGAGTCCAGCAACGCTATTGGAGACAATACTTCCATTTTTCAGATCTGTATTGGCTGGTATCCCCTAAGATGCGTGGGTTTTCCACATGGTTCTTGGGCAATGTCTTCCTTTGACTACAGGCATCTAACCAGTTACAGCTCAGTCCCTAGCCACCTACTGAACTGTCCGTGGTCCTGACCACCCCTGACCATCCGGTTCTTTGATCCACAGCCCTTTCACAATCCTCTTGGGGTACATGAGAAACCCTGTGATCCTCTTCCATGCCTCTCTGCAGCCGCAGAAAACTCAGGGGCTTTCCCAACCTCGGCTTTTCTTTCTGCTCTTTGAACTTTACCACTGCCACCTTAACGTTTATACGGTAATGGGAAGGTCTCTGGGAACTGTGTTGCTGATTCATGCCTTAGCAAGGAGCACACATGAGTGTCTATTGCTTCTGATTCTCCCAAGAGCTTCCAGACCTTTCTAGACCCTGAACTTAACCTAAGGTAATTAAAGATCAAAGGATGAGACCCCAAAACTAACACATCCTAACTTTCCTGATTCACACCCAGCTTTTGGCTTCCCGTAATTTAGGGTGAGGAGGATTTTCATTTGCTATCGCCTTAGGAATCATTTTAGTCATACACCTGAACCAACACATTTAAACTAAAAAAATTTTCTTTTCTAGTTTGGCTGTGGCAGCTTTCCCCACAATATGAATGACAAATGGCTGATTTTTAGCTTAAGGAAACACTTTCAAAATTAAGCAAAAAAATTCAATGAAACATGAATTGGTTCAAGCACATTGGTAAGTGCCATCCTGCCACCACACTGGAAGGCGCCTCATAAAACTCACAGTGCAGTTAATTGTTAATTCTGCAACTAGACTGCCCAGGTTTCAACCTCGTCTGTACTACTCATGTCATTAAACACTAGGATATTTACTTTAAACCCCGTTGCCTCCAATTTTTCATATTAAATATGAGCACATCATAATAATGTATCTTATCTCTTAAGGGATTGAGAGGGTTGAATAAGTGCATACAAAGCTCATCGAAGAGTGCCTGGCATTTGGTAAAGGTCCAAGCAGCATTATCACTTATTACCACTAGCAAGCAGATCTGGTATTTCATTAGTAATACATCTAATTGTACATCTAGTAATACATCTAATGATACATTAGTAATACATCTAGTGATACATTAGTAATACATCTAGTATTACCAATGAATACAGTGTGCTGACGTCTTTGATTCGGATACGTTAATGTTTATCTGACGTCACACAGTCAAATAGTTTCTAAGCGATGTGTGGTGACAGCTGCCAGGCTGGCTTGTCACACTCCAACAGATGAGTTTTGTAAGGAGACAATGAACTCAGATGGGTTTAGAGAGATTTGCAGGTATAGGCAGCATGAGCTTCATGTTTGCAAGAGTCCGTCTAGACCCTCAAGTCCCAGCGGGGTGACGTAGAGGCAGGCACAGGAGGATCACCTGCACACAGTTGGGTGTGTGAAATAGCCAAGGAATGCTGACGATATGACCCCAGTCTTATAAGGCACAGCTGGCGCCCCATCCATCCCCCCCCAGAGAGAGGCATTATCTTTATGATCTTGAAATGTAAGGAAATATTCTCCAAGGTGGGAAAGGAGATGTCTCTATTTCCACTGCCCTGACTTTTTCTGACAGAGAGCATTCTTAAACATTATTATCATTTGGTTAAAAGAGAGGAAATAGTTCATCTGGGAAAAAATGACAAAATGATCTTGGTAAAATTCACTTAATAATCACAATGGTCAGTTTCACACCTTTTCCTCAAAGAAAGGAAAAATAATTAGCTTTACAATGTTAGGGTTTGGGTCTCCAGTCCAAAAAAAAAAAAAAAAAGGAATATTTCTGTAAGAGTCTTCCAGAACAGAAAGGCCTGACTCAGTACTTAAACTGCCTTAAATTGTTTTTGTTCATCTGGCCAGTGAAATATGGTACTCTTAATTGTTGCAATTTGCATTTATTTTATTGCTTTAAGTATAAGCTATTTTCATATACTTGTTTAGACTCATTTTCTCATTTGAAATTCAGCCTTCAAAAAAAAATTCAGCCTTATATAGGGCTTGCAACAGTCTGGTATTTTTTAGGAGAGTGGATGAGACTTCCATCAAAATGTTAACCCTTTTCACTATGATGTATAATTACAATGCACCAATAAAAGTATTTTTAAAAGTTAACCTTTTTTGTGGTACTAGGGATTGAACTCAGGGGCACTCTACCACTAAGCTACACTTTAGCCCTTTTGAATTTTTATTTTGAAATGGGGACGTGCTAAGTTACCATGCACTGTCCTTGAACCTGCAATCCTCCTGTCTCAGCCTCCTAAGTACTGGGATATCAGGTATGCACCTCCACACCCAGATAAAATGTTAACCCTTTATAGATCATTACTTGCTTTATTTTCCTCAGATTGCTGTTTTTACCATAATTTTATTTGTATCATTCATTAAGTATCTTTAAGAAAAGATATTTAAAATCTTGATTTTTAAACCCAACTTATTTCCTTTTGTGATTTATCTCACTGATTTTAAAAACTCATTACTCTCTCTCATTTACATATCATATTTATTTGTATTTTCTTGGATACATTCATCAATTTTATTCATCCATGTTTTGCTAGTATATACTAGTGGCTTAAACATGTTTTGTTCATTACTTTTTGATCCACAAGGCAGTTATATTTTATGTATTGTGAAATAGATATAAATTTATTTTTATATTCTGAAATAATTACCTAAACTCCAGGTCATATTGAGTAATCTTTTTTTCAATAATATGTGGATGTTTCCTTATTAAAATTTTAATTTTCATCTAAACTGGATCTTTTTCCAAAGTAAGTTTTTGTTCCATTGTTTTTTTAATCTTTGTACTATTTCCATATTGTTTACTGTTGGAGTTCAATATTTCTTATTACCATTTTTTTTCAAAATAGTCTTTATTGTCAAGCTTTATTCTCCAAGTTGGACATGAGTATCATTCTACAAAGTTCCTTCCATGACCTCCCCAAAAGTCCTATTGGGATTTGGCTTGAAATTAATTTTAACAAACAAATTGTTTGGTTAAAAAAATAACAAGCCACGTGTGGTGGCACATGCCTGTAATCCCCGTATTTGGGAGGCTGAGTCAGGAGGATCGCAGGTTCAAGACCAGTCTCAGCAACTTAGGGAGCCTCTCAGCAATTTAGTTAGACCCTGTTTCAAAATAAAAAATAAAAAGAGCTGGGGGTGTAGTTCAGAGGTAGTCTGCCCCTGGGTTCAATCCCCAGGACCAAAAAAATCAAAAGATGAGTTTTCAATATTCTTTCTTCAGATCAAGGGAATTATCTTTTCTCAATATTTAACAATCTTATTGCCTCCACATGTTTAATCATTGGTTTTTGAACTGTCTATCGTAGCACCTTGGGTCTCCAGAGCAATCCTGTCTCTCATCCCCTCTGCATTCTTAGAAAAGATCTCAGGGTAGTTCTCTAACTCAGTGTTTAATTTTCTAAAACATCTAGTCTGTTATTCATTGCCCCAGCGATTTTAACATTTTTTGGAATTACAGATGACACTTTGGCCATGTCCTCAGATGAAAACGGGCATAATGACTCCCTGTGTATCAGGTGTCAGGCTTCCAGAAGCATATCTGCAGAGATGCATCCATGTAGTGGTCCACTCCCCTACACGTGACTCAACTTAGGAAACAGGGACCTGCTGAAAGTCCCAGGTTTGTCTCTAATTTTCTACCTTCGTGTACTAAAAATAAAATAATAGAGCTCATGCAAATATGACATTGAGCTATATAACAGTCTTTTCCAAATTTAGAACATAAAATAATTGATACCAATGGTGATGAACAGAACAATGAGCCAGCATCCAGTGCTGAGGTAGAAGTGTTGCCTGTGAGCAGAGTCCTAGAAGCCACCAAACCCCAACTTCTACTAACACAGCAAAGAAAATGTGGCTTCTCAGGATGCAGGATTTACTACCCCAGTCCTTTCCATTCCCAGGCACAGTGTTAAGTTCCAGCAGCAGCCTGGAAACTCACAAAATATTGTATGGTAGAATTAATAGACGCAGACGTTGTCTCTTGACACAGCACACGATGTACATTTCTTTTTTTAAGTATTGCCAAGACAAAAAGGTTAATCACAAGAAGCTGCTAAAAGAGAAAAAATGTAGTATTGTCCAGGAGTATGTCTTTAATTTATGAGCCTCTGTCTTGAGCAATTAATTTCTGAACATTTGTCCTTCATGTGAAATTCATACAAAGAAATATGTACCCTGTACATTCATATCTTACAGATGATTTGAAGATCAGAATAAAATTAATTCTGGTCCTCTATAGAAGTAGAGACCTCTGATTTAAGGGCCATATCATTAAGAGAGTATGTCTTTCATAATCAAGGATATTTTTTAACTTCTAAAATGTTATTGGTGCCTCATAGTTATACATGGCGGTGAGATTCAAAGTGATACCTTCATGTATGCACACAACATCGCTGGGTAGAAGAGTCTGAAATTTACATAAGCATTTCTGCTGGTTGTGACCCTGACTCCAAGCAGTAGTTTTCTTCAGAGATCTTAATCATCTGTGACCATAAAAACATTGAAGATCCAACCAGATAAAATGGACAGCACTCAGGGGCTTCTTTCTTTCTTTCAACCCCAGTACAGATATCAGCTAATATCCCTGGCTTCAGATGGAAGCTGAGGGAGATCTGAATGGGATCATGAGCAGATATGAGTGCAGGAAAAGACCATAGATGAAATCTAGGCTTGCAGCGCCATCTCTGACGTCCCCTGATAAAATCCTATGCAATATCGGTAAAGCAGCTGTTCTCCATAAGAAATTTCTCTTTCAACATAAGCTCCTCAAAGTTGGACTCTATTCCAGGGATATGGAGCATTAGAAGCAGGGGTGTAGTGTATAGAGATGTCCAAAAGGTTTTCCTTAACTCCTTAGCACATGAACACTTGTGGGGATTTAGAATTTTCCCTTCTGAATACAGAGGGGGTGGGAGAATGCATAAAATGTCTTTAATCAGAAGTAATCTCTTAGAAATTTCCACAATTTCTGGCCACCTAAGATTATGAAAAGCAGAGTCCTATCAGAAGATAAACAACAGAAGTGTGCCTTCTGTCCAATCATCCTTTCCTTGATTGACATTTTTAACCTCAACTGTCCAGTATTCCCCTATGTCTTAAAGCGGCAACAGCAAAGGTTACAAGGGAAATGGCCAAATCAAGACTTTCTTTTAAGGAACCTCCATACTGATGGTATATACACGCAATGGAATTCTACTCAGTCACACAAAATAACACAGTTAGGTCATTTGCAAGAAAATGGATGGAACTCAAGAATATTATGCGTAGCCAGTCACAGAAAGTGAAAGGCCATATGTTTTCACCATATGTGGAAGCTAGAGAGAAACTGGAAAAATAAAGAAGACCTCAGATAAATGAGGGGAGAGACCAGTGGAATGGGAGAGGGGGGAAGAGAAAGGGGAGATCGGATAATGGTAACTTTTCAAATAACCTTTTGTTCATACATGAAGTTACCTGTAGCGATGTAAAGACTATCTATGGGGGGTAGTGGGGTGGAAAAATCGAAGGGAAACACACAATGAGTGCCACATGTGTGTGTGTATTTATCACGCTGAACCTCACTAGGATGTATAATTATAATGCACCAGTAAAAAAAGAAATAAAAAATGACACATTAAATAAAAGACTTTCTTACACTTCCAGAGGTTTGGTTCCTTATACACAAGGAACCAGCCGATTCCCACATATTATTAGAAAAAACAACTTCCTGATAGAGAGATATGTTCTACTAAACAAGCCACACATGTAATATAACAACACTGTCATAGTTACCAAAATCAGGGCGTAGAGCGTCAGAACCAGTATCTGATTACCTTCTTCTGGTTACATGGTGAAGATAAGAAGGAGACACAAAAATGACTGTAGCAAAAACAAGCCAGGAATCATCAAGGAATGCCTACCGAGCCAACTGATCGACCAAAGCTTAAGTATGGTGGATACGTTAAGCATTCCTATGACAACAAATTTATGTCTGTGTGAAATTAGCAAATCGTTTATCTGGTAAGGTTACTTGTGATTTGGACAAGTCCATAAATGAAGAAATTAATCTGAAATTCCCAGAGGTATAGGAATAAATTAAATATGAGAACTAACTTGTTTAAAAAATTAAACGGAACAGGCATAGAGGCACATGCCTGTAATCCCTGTATTTGGAAGGCTGAAACAGGAGGAACAGAGGTTTGAGGCTAGCTTCAGCAACTTAGTGAGACCCTCAGCAACTTAGTGAAACCCTGTTTCAAAAATTCTCTTAAAGGGCTTGGGTGTAGCTTGGAGGCAGAATGGTCCTAGGTTTGATCAGAAAGGAAGGAAGGAAGGAAGGAAGGAAGGAAGGAAGGAAGGAAGGAAGGAAGGAAAAATGTTTTTTAAAAGATCTCCCAGTACTCATAGTAATCCTTGCCCCCTGCCTGGTCTTGCTGGTCTCCTGTAAACCTTGATAAGTACTGGCATCTCTGGTCCCAGAGCTTCTGCCATGTAGGTAGTGTTGGAGTATTCAAGGTGAAGTGTCACACTGCTACAACTAGCTACAAAAACCCTTGTGTATTGCTTGGTCTATTGGTTTATTAGGTCTAGCTGTTCATTGAGCTTTCAGCTATTTCTCATACATTTACCTGGCTTTCTGCTGGTCCCAAGTTTATATTAGAAGTGTCTAGCAGCTGTACATCTGAAATAAATTACATAATTAATAGCACCAGGAGAGGAATCTCTTCTTCCATCTGTTTCGGGCATCTTTGATTTCCTTATTCCTCAAACTGTAGCTCAATGGATTTAACATGAGGATTATGACAGTGTATATAACTCCAGAGTTAGGACACTTAAAAACAAAGATGCCCGAGCCAAAGAAAAGGGTCACCTCTGTCAAGTGAGAAACACAAGTACTGAAGGCCTTAGACCTGCCTGCAGCTGCAGTGGTCTTCAGCATGGTAGCAACAGTGTAATCACAGGAGACCATGATGACCAAGACAGATGTGAGCCCAAAGGTCACTGTGAGCACAGAGGTCATGACTCGAAAAACAAAAAAAGAATCAGAGCAGGAGAGGACCAATAACAGAGGCAAGTCACAAGAGAAGTGGTCGGTGACATTGGCCCACAGAAATGGAGCTTAAATAAAGCACATAGTTGGATCAGTGAGCCAAAGAATCCAGTTACACAGGATCCTGCCGCCATCTGCACACAGAGGGTGGGGGACATGATGGCTGTGTGGAGCAGAGGATTGCAAATGGTGGCATATCAATCATAAGCATGGCCGTCAGAAGACAGAACTCAGCGAGACCCAGGCTCAAGGAGAAGTACTGCATGGCATGGTGCACTCCTTAAAGGAGATGGATTTAGGCTTCTGGAAGAAGTCTGAGATCATCTTGGGAGATATAGTGGAAACAGCAGAAATCCAGAAAGGATATGTTGCTGAGGAAAAAATACATGGATGTATGTAGATGGGCATCCATCTTGATGAGGGCGATGGGGCTCGCATTACAGGACCCTGATATCAGGTAGATCCCCAGGAATACTGAAAAGTGGGCAACTGTGAGCTTAGTAACTCATAGAATCCCAAGAGAGTGAACTCTGTAGTTGCTGTACTGTTCCTTCCTCCAGACATTGCAGTGGTGGTCTGGGATCTGCAGGGAAAGAAGAGAATAAATCTCCAGGTCGGTTATTATTCCAGTTTCTATTGAAATAAACCACCTTCTGCCTACACACAACACATAACAAAAAAGGAATATTGAGTCATTTTAGGGAAATTACACTGGTTAATTTTGTCCCTAAATAACTACTATGGTTCTGTGTTGATTTTCTCACATGTAAAAGGGGACAGTTATTTTTTTGTTGTTTTTTTTGGGGGGGTACTGGGGGTAGAACCCAGGGGTATTTTATGTCTGAGATATACCCTCAGCACTATTTTAGTTTTTATTTTGAAAGGAGTTCTCTCTAAGTTGCTGAGGACCTCACTAAATTACTGAGGCTGGCCTTGAACCTGAGATCCTCCTGTTTCAGCCTCCCAAATACTGGGATTACAGGTGTGCACCAACAATCCCGGCTTAGTTACTTTTTATTATTAACCAATCAGGTTTTTATGAGTGTAAAAGAAAGTATAAGAACATTTGGAATGTCCTTTATGAAAGATCATTTAGAAAATTTAAGATGTTACTAGCAGAATTATAATCCTTACGTATAGTTTAGTGACTAAGAACCTGAGTTTAGACATCACACAGCTGTTGTTGGATTGCACCCCCACTACGTGTGAACTATATGATTCTGAAAAAGTTATTCAGTGTTTTTGTGCCCAAGTTTTTTTTTTAATCTACAAAGGAGGAACAGCAGAATCTCTCCTAATGTTTATGTAAGATTAAATAAATTAGGACATGTACAGTACCTGCCATGCACATAGTAGACACTGCTCGAAGTGGTGCCGTTAGGAGATATCTTTATAGTATAATATTACGAAGAATTGTATTTATCAAATCTTGTGAATTTAACTCGAGATGTTTTTAGAAATAATCACCTTAAATACATATATGTGAAAGCTAGCGAGAAAATAAGTGAAAAAGGGATGTCATGAAAAAGATAAGAGAGAGTAATGGAAGGGAAGGGGATTGTGGGAGGGAAAGGGAAGGTGTGGAGAAGGATCAGACCAAAAATGACATGTGCATATATGAATGTATCACTATGACTCTCCCCATCATGTACAGAGCTGGAGGGGCGGGGGGAGGCGTGGAGAAGGAAACAGATCAAGTGATGTGTGCATGTATGGATGCAATACTACGAATTTCACTACGATGCATATTTACAATGCACCAATAAAATTAATTTAAAAAGGAAGAGTAAAAACTTATGTGAGCATCATTATTAGTTAGGAAATAACATAAAATAACTGGAAGGATTTTTTTGAAAACATAAGAAAATCAAAAGGTTGTTCTCCAATATGTGAGACTAAGGAAGAAGGACAAGGAAGAGGAGGAGGAGGAGGAGGAGGAGGAGGAGGAGGAGGAGGAGATGAATCTTTAAAGAATGGGAAGGGGTACCTTATTCTAGATTTCTAGATTCTGGAAACACTAAAAAAGATACCCCAAAAAAGTCCATGCCAATAAATTTTAAAATTTGAATTAAAAATATAAATTTTATTGAAATAAAAGTATAAACAGTTTTGGAAAATTTCATTTTAGTATTTTGTATTTTCTCAAGTAGGAATAAAACTATTTTTCTTACTGAAAATATATTACATACACACAATGACTTATTTATATATGGCATATTTTCTTTATCTATTTAGCTATTGATGGGCACTTAGGCTCACTCTGTATCATAGCTATTGTGAATACTGCCCCTTATTTGAGGTACAACATCATGGTGTGGATATAAAGTGTGTCCCAAAGGTTCATGTGTTGAAGACTTGCTTCCCAGTACAGACAGCAATGTTCAGAGGTGAGGCGTTTTGGAAGTTATTAGATCATGGGGGTTCTGACCTCATAAGTGGGTTAGTCCATTGATAGATAAATGGACGACTGGGAGGCAGTGGAAACTGTAGGGAGTGGGACCTGGTAGAAGGAAGTAGGTCAGTGTGCTCATGCCTGGACAGGTATTTCTTGTCCTTGGCCTACCTGTCCCTGCCTTTTTCCATCTCTCTCTCTCTCTCTTTCTATCTCTTTATTTCTCTCTTGTGCTCTCTCGCTTTCCTTCATAGCTACCATGAACTGAACAATTTTCCTCCACAATAACTCCCTTCTGCCATTATGTTTCTGTCTAAGAACCAGGAAACCATAAGCCAAAATAAATCTTCCCTCATCTAAGTTGTTTTTAATGAGGTTTTTGTCACAGCCACAAAAACCTAACTAATACATATGATTTGCAAATATTTTCTCCCAATCTGTGGATTGTCTCTTTATTCTTTTGTTTTCTTTGCTGTGCAGAACCTTCTTGGTTTGGTGTAATCCCACTTGTCAATTTTTGCTTTTTTTCCTGGGTTTTTAGAGTCCTACCATGAAATGGTCGCCTGTACCAATATCTTGAAGTGTCTCCCCTAGATTTTCCTCTGGTAGTTTTGAGTTTCACATCTTCTGTTAAGGTCTTCAGTCCATTTTGCATTGATTTTTGTACAGGATGAGAGTTGGAGTCAAGTTTCAATCTTCTGCTTGTGGCTATTTGGTGTTTCCAGCACCATTTGTTGAAGAGGCTGTCCTTTTTCCAAAGCGTGCTGTTGTCACCTTTGATGAGAGTCATCTAGCTGTAGATATTTGAATTTATTCCTGGATTCTTTATCCTGTTCCATTGCTCTATGTGTCTGTTTTTATGCCAACAGCATGCTGTTATATTACTCTGTTATATTACTCTGTTATAAAAGCAGGTATTATAATGCCTTCAGCTTTGTTCTTTTTGCTCAAGATGGCTATGGCTATTTTTGGGTTGTTTGTACATTCATATAAATTTTAGGTTTGTTTTTTCTATTTCTGTGAGGAATATTATTGATATTTTGATGAGGATTGCATTGAGTCTGTAGATAACTTTAGGTACTATAGATGTTTTAACAATTCTAATTCTTCTAATCCATGAACATAAGGAGGTCTTACAAGCTTTTTAAGTCTTCTTCAATTTCTTCAGTGTTCAAATTGCTTTGACTATTTGGGGGATTTTGTGGTTACACATGAATTTCAGGGTTATTTTTATAGTTCTATGAAGAATAATATGGAACACTGATAGAGACTGAATTAATATTGTCAGTCACTTTGGGTAGTATGGACATTTTCACAATATTAATCCTTCCAGTTCATGAGCATAGGATATCTTTATTTCTTTCATCAATGTTTTATAGTTTTTAGTATTCAGATATTTTATCTATTTGGTTAAATTTACTCCTAATTATGGTTTTGATACTATTGTAAATGGATTTGTTTTCCTATTTCTGTTCAGATTATTCATTGTTAATGTATAGAAATGATACTTATTTTTGTATGTTGATTTGGTTAACTGAAACCTTCCTAAATTGATTTACCAGCTTTAACTGTTCTTGGTTGGAGTCTTTGGGCTTTTTTATATCTAAAACCATGTCATTGTATGAATGAATAAATGAATAAAAGTGGTGAGAGTAGGCATCTTTGTCTTATTCCTGATCTCAGACCTGGGCTTTTCTTTGATGGCATACTTTTTATTGCTGTTTCTATCTCTGTGCCTGCTATTGGTTATTTCAGGTTTTCTGTATCCTCTTGGTTCAATTTAGGTAGGATGTATGTGTCTAGAAATCTTTCGATTTCTTCCATGTTTTCCATTTTATTGGAATATAAGTTTTCAAAGTAGTTTCTTATGATCCTCTGGATTTCTCCACTATCTGTGGTGATGTCCCCTTTTTCATTTCTGATTTTGGTAATTTGGGTTGATTCTCTCCTTCTTTTGGTTAGGTTAGCTAGTGTTTTGTCAATCTTGTTAATCATCTCAAAGAACCAGCTTCTTGTTGTGTTGATTCTTTGTATTGTTTTTTTATTCTCTATTTCATTAATTTCTGCTCTGATTTTAGTTATCTCCTGCCTCCTACTGGCTTTGGGATTCAACTGTTCCTGTTTTTCAAGATCCTTGAGGTGTGTCATTAGGTTATTTATTTTGATGTCTTCTGTTTTTCTTATGTGGGCACTCAGTGCTATAAATTTTCCTCTTAACACTGCTTTTAAAGTGTCCCATAGATTTTGGTATGTCGTGTCTCTGTTTTCGTTTAATTCCAGGAATTTTTTTATTTCTCCCCTTATTTCTTTTCTGATCCATTCCTCGTTCAGAAGTGTATCATTCAGTCTCCATGTACTAATGTGATTACTTTTAGTGTTCCTGTTGTTAATTTCAAGTTTCATTCCGTTGTGATCTGAGAAGATGCAGGGAACTATATCATAGCTTTTGAACTTGCTGGTACTTGTTTTGTGACCCAGTATGTGTTCTATTTTGGAGAATGTTCCATGGGCAGCTGAGAAAAATGTGTATTCAGGTGTTGCTGGTTGAAATAATCTGTATGTGTCTATTAGATCCATCTGGTCTATGGTTTTCTTTAGGTCTGAACAATCTTTATTCATCTTTTGTCTGGAGGATTGATCTAGTGGTGTGAGTGGTGTGTTGAAGTCTCCCAATATTATTGTGTTTGAGTCTATTTGGGACCTGATGTCCTGAAGACATTGTTTTATGAATGTGGGTGCACCCAGATTTGGGGCATAAATGTTAAATATTATTATATCTTCTTGTTGGACTGTTCCTTTTATTAGTAAGAAGTGACCCGCTTTGTCTCTTCCGATGTGTTTTAGCTTAAAGTCTGTTTTGTCAGATATAAGCGTTGCTACCCCTGCTTGTTGTTGATATCCATTTCCTGGTATATCTTTTTGCATTCTTTTACCTTTAGCATATGAGTATCTTTGGCTAGAAGTTGAGTTTCTTTCAAGCAGCATATAGTTGGGTTATTTTTTTTTAATCCACATTGCCAGTCTATGCCTTTTAATTGGGGAGTTGAGTCCTTTGACATTCAATGTTATTATAGAGATATGATTTTTGTTTCCTGTCATTTTGAGTTCTATTTTCTGTTTGCTGTAGTGACAAATCTCCTTGTTTAGTTGCCTATCTGGTGGGGTTCACCTCTCCTGTGGTTCTGAAAATTGCTTGTTTTTCCTTCTTTGTGATTTATTTCTTTTAAGATTTTCTCCATTGTTGGCTTGGTCCTCATGAATTCTTTAAATGTTTGTTTATCATGGAACATTTTTATTTCTCCATCAATTTTAAATGCTAGCTTTGCTGGATATATCAGTCTTGGTTGGAAGTTGTTTTCTTCCAGGGTCTGGAGTACTTCATACCAATCCCTCCTGGCATTCCTGACTTGGGTTGAGAAGTCTGGGGTGATTTTCATTGTTTTGCCCCTGTATATCACCCTTTCTTTTGCTCTTGCTGCTTTTAGGATTCTTTCTTTGGCCTCTGCATTAGACATTTTAATTATTACATGGCATAGGGAGGTCCTTCTTTGGTCCTGTCTTAATGGTGTTCTATATGTCTCTTGTATGTGAATGTCCAAATCCTTTTCTATTTTCAGAAAATTCTCTGAAATTATTTCTTTGAAGAGGTTTCTTATACCCTTGGTCTGTGTTTCTAATCCTTCGATGCCTTTTATCCTTAGATTAGGACATCTTGTATTCTCTTGTATTTCTCGGATGGTCAGGGTGTATTGTTGTAATATCTTCTGTATATCGTTGACAGTGTTTTCAGTTTTGAATGAACTGTCTTCCAGGAGTGATACCCTGTTTTCCATGTGGTCAAGCCTACTAGAGTTGGTTTCTATTGCAGTCTTTAATTCATTTATTGACTCCTTCATTTAGTTCAGTGTTTCTTTCTGATTATTTCTTAGAGCCTCAACTTCCTCCTTCATCTCTTCTCCACTTTCTTTGAGGCCTTTCTTCATTCTGAAGATCAAAATTCTGAATTCTCCGTCTTGCATTTCCTGTAGGTCAGTATCAGTAATCTCACTTGATGCATGTAAGTGTTTCTTGTTTCTTCACTGTTCCGCATTCTCATATTTTTGGTGTTTTCAATTTCGTGTTTCTGTTGCCTCCGCATCATCTTCCTTTCTATGTATAAGACCTCTTGATGGTCCCTGTAGACCCGATTGGGTCAGTGCACTGCAGGCTGTGGTTCCCTCCCGTTTGGTTGACCGGGGCATGGTGTGTGTGTGCGTGGGGAGGCATGCAGGTTCTGGAGCTCGGGTGTTGGCATGTGAGGCACACTTCAAGGCGTGGTGTTGGATGTGGGCTCCAAGGCACGGGTGATGGTGCCGGAAATGCCTGGTCTCAAAGGCACGGGTGCTGAGGGTCGCGCAGGCCCCATGGGGTACACATGTGCTCCGGGTCTCGGTAGGCATTTCCAGAGGTTGCCCAGGCTCTGATGCGGCCGGCGCTGTGTGTCTCGCGCAGCCCCGAGAGGGGTGCGGACTCTAGGTATCAGGTGCCTGAGGGTGCACGGGCACTGAGGCACAGCGCAGAGGATTGCACAGGGTCCCTAGTTAGGTGCACGGGCTCCTGGGCCTCTGGTGGCAGTGTAGAGGGTCGCGCGGGTCTCAGGTGGTGGCGCCAGAGTGTAGCCGGGCTCTGAAGCGTGGCACAGAGGCTCCCAATCAGGTGAGAGAGGTGCAGGTTCTGAGTCTTGGGTAGCAGCACTGGAGGGCGTGGGGGGTCCCAGGCGGGGCTTGGAGGGCTTTCTGGGTCTCTGGTGGTGTCGTTGGAATCCGAGGCAGAGTGCCTGGGTCGCACGGGATCGCATGGCTGGCCGCCTGGATTCCGCAGGATTGTGCAGCTGGCCTAGGTGGAGCGCAGGGAGCCCCCCTTGTCACGCGGGATGGCGCAGTTGGTCTAGGTGGAGCGCAGGGGGCCGCCTTTGTTGCGCGGGACAGCGCAGCTGGTCTAGGTGAAGCTCAGAGGACCGCCCTTGTCATGCGGGAGGGCGCAGATGGTCTAGGTGGAGTACAGTGGGGGCCGCCCAGATCTTGGCTGGCGTGAGGCTCCAATCTGGGTGCTGGGGATCGCATGGGCTCGTAGCGTGGTGGGTGGAGGTGCGCGACTGTGGTAGGAGCTTGTGCTAGGGCAGTCTTTGAAGAATTTTCATAATCTGCTGTTGGGATGGCCCCACCACTCACAGAACTCTGTTTTGGTTTCTCCTCCCGATTTGCTGGTGGCGCCGGGGGCTATTAGCCCTGGCTGTAGGGTCCAGGGTAAAGTGGCTCCTTACTGATCCTGCTGACATGGGATTGCAGCTTTCTGTGGGAATCTGTACCTGGTAGGCCCTGTGTCTGTGTAGTCTTACTCGGGTTGCTGGATTTGGGGTTTTGGTTCTTCTGTGGCTGTGTGACGTTGTTTAGTTCTGTGCCCCTGAGGCGATTTTGAGACGGGCTTGTTCTGGAGCTCCTATTCTATAGCCATCTTGAATCCTCCTCCTCCAGTGAGAATATTTTAAAGATTCTTCCTGCATTTCGGATAAATTATACGCTTATTGGAAAAGACCCTCCCTTGATTTGTTGGGAATACTTTTATCTTCAACTCCTTGATAAATCTAATTTTAGGATAATTCAGGACCTTGTGAAGTTACATTCATCTCTCTTTAACTACTAAAAATATATTATGGGAAATATTTTACAGCTAGTCACGTAAATACTTGAACATTCATTGACTAACATATGGATTCAGTTTTATTTGGTATAGAGTGAATGAAAGCAAATCAGAATCCATAATCTATAGTAGAGTTTCAGACTATGTTCACTCAAATTGTGTCGGCCTTAGCACAAAGTGGCTCTGCTGCAATAACAACCAAAAACTTAGCGGCTCAAAACAAAGCTTTATTTCTTACTCAGACTACATTCCATCAAGTGTCAGCCAACTTCATCTCATTCCAACACCAACACTGATAGAAAAGCCTCTCTCTGCAACCTTGCCCATTCCAGTAGCAAAGGGTGAAAATACCCATAAAAAGAGAGAGCTATCTCTTACATCTTCTACCTATAATCTACAGAACACTTCTCATACTTAATGTGGCCAGAAAAAACTCACATTGAAAAGAGATTTTGACCTTTTGCAAAATATAATCCTAATCCATAAAGCAAGCAGTAATAGTAATAAAACCTACCGCCACCCATCCTTCTAATCATATAATGTTTGATTTGTTCTTGCTCCCACAAGTAGAATCTACCCACGTCCTCTACAAAAGAGGTCATTCACACTCCTGTCGGGCACTGCTTTATGCTCAGGTTCAGGATCTTTGAGTCTTTCCTGGTGGTCTCTTAATAATGCTGTATGAGACTTGGAGACTAAAAGACAAGTTATTATTTGTCTTCCAGACACCCAATATTCAATGATAGGATAATGGTGATAAAAGTCCTTTTTATGTTTTCTTTTTAATTTGAGGGAGTACTAGAGGTTGAACCCAAAGGCATTCTCCCTCTGAGCTACACCCCCAGCCCCATTTTACTTTTTATTTTAAACAGGGTCTAAGTTGCTGAAGGTCTCACTAAATTGCTGAGGCTAGCCTCAAACATGTAATCCTACTGTCTCAGCCTACCAAGTACTGGGATTATAGGTATGTGTCACTATGTCTGACTCATAAAACACCTTTTTTAGAAAGTAAAAGACTAGAAACATATAAACTCATTGGTCTATAGCAATCCCAGAAGCCTGCCAGGCAGATGATGCAAGGAACCATGCACACTGGAGGTATGGATTATTCTGTGATTAAGACTGTTCTCATACTCCATACTCTACTGTTTTTCATGACACTTGCGTCCACCTTCCACAAAGCCCTTACTGTAACATCTATTCCCCTCAGCCACATTTGAAGAGGAAACTGAAGACTGTCTCTTCCTAGGGGCATCTGAGCAGCTGAGTCTGTATCCTGGCTGCTAAACATTGGTGAACCAAGGATTATTCAGTCTTAAATAGTGAAATTTCCAGTTTTTCCAGATAAATAATTGCTTTCTTATCTACTTATTTAAGCCAACCCCATAGGTCAATAGCTGTATTCAGAATTCATTTCCAGACCTCCCTCCCTCCCTCTCCTTCTCTCTTTAATATATATATATGAGTATTGGTTTACCTATATATTACATGTATTGGTTAACCTATATATTATAATATGTATATATTCCCCTTATGATATATATAGATGAACCATAATATATATATTCCCCTTATATACACAGGATCACATATATATATGTGTGTGTGTGTGTGTGTGTGTGTGTGGAATATATATAAATATAATATATAATGTTATATAATATTATATTATATATATGTATATAATGTATATATATTATATATATGTATATATATATATATATATATATATATATATATGTGTGTGTACATATTTCCCCCTTAGTTATTTCAAATACCTAAAGACTACTGGGATTCTCTGGGAAAGTCATACTCTAACTCTCAAAATTTGTTTTCTATGGATGATTTTCTCAAATTAGAAAGATTAATTGAGCATCATCTTTAACCACTTAGAGGTTTCATTAACAGACTGAGATGATCACATCCGACCACATCCTTGGTCTGGTCCCTGCTGTCAGATAGAGTTGTATTGGCCTTTTCTGTCCACAGTCCCTTTAATTTTTACCTTTTCTGGTTCAAGGTGAAGATCAGTGTCTCCCTCAACCTTCTCGCTGCTGTAATCCAAAGCAACTGACCACACAGCTTAGAGGAAGGCAGACTTATTTGCTCACAGTTTTTGGAGATTTCAGAGTCCAGTCTACATCAGGCCAGGTGTGTGGAGCTCAGGGCATGGAAGGAGGACGCAGAGAGAGGCAGACAGCAAAGCCTCTGTTCTCACATCATGGCGGTCAAAAGCAAGAAAGAGCCAATAAGCAAGGGGAGCCAAAGACAAAAGCACACTCCCTAAGGCCACACCACCAGGGGCCCGCCTTCTCCAGCCACACCCCACAGGCCTAGGTTATCACCCAGTATGTATTTACACATGATGAGATTACAACCCTCATGATTTAATTACACCAACTCTGAACATTAATACATGAGCTCTTCAGGGGACATTCTATATCCAACCATAACAATTGGTTTTCTCTTCTAACTTTCCAAGTCCAGAGTATATATAGAAAGAAAATACTTTCCTATATTCTCTTTCATTCCTGCTTCCAAACTGCTCTTTTGTGAACTTGTCTCATTTTTGTTAAATGCACCCAACAGAAACCAGCTCATGTTACAAGCATCCTGATGCCACTGCCAGCATCACTTATGAGTCTGTTCTTCAGAAAGCTCTGCCGGGGAACAATGTGGGAACGTGGCCAGCACAGCTGGTTTATCTTGGTCCTTTGTCTCAGCCCTTCCCTTGGTCCTCTGGAGAGCAGAGAGTTCATCCAGAAGACATGCTTCCAACCAGGGATTCTCTTAAATGTGTCCCTAGAGTCCAAAGAGGAGAGAGAAGCAATTAGCACAGGACAACATTTCCCATTAATTATTCTCAAGAATGTAGGATGATGGAAGTATGTGGGTCCCACATGATCCAATTAAAAGTTAATATCCACATAGTGCTTGCAATGTGTAGACACTACCATGAGCACTCTCTATACATTAATTTAACTCACAATAGCCTGGGCAACTGGTCCTGAATATTATTCTCATTTTACAGACATGAAAAATGAGACACAGAAAAGCTAAGCAATTTGCACAAAACCACTAGTCAGCAGCAGATCCAGGGTTCAAAAACAAGCAGCCCCCAGAACCTAGCGTTTAACCTAGCATGCTCTCCTGCCTCTAATATCTAACTGAATCAAGTTTCAAGTTTTCTTTTCCAGCCTGAATGAGAAGACAACTTTATATTTATCAAGCCAACATTTTTAATTTAGATTTTCTGGTTAAGGTTGAGTTGATAATCACAAAGGACCTGGAACCTAGTAAGGACTTCTGTCACATTCGTAGTATTCAGCACATGATACCATGATTACTTTTCCTCCAGTTTTTGCTGGAGTAGGTATTCCTTTTACAGATTTGTCTTCTTTTCCCTTGATAATATGCCATGGCCAGATTCCAAGTTATTTACACATGCTTGCATAACATAATTTTAATGGCTGAATAATATGCTATTCTGTGGCCATATTATAGAGTACTTAACAGTGTGACTCCTATTAGACATTGGGTTTTGTAACCAAATTTTAAGTGTATTATAAATAGAGCTCAGATGTCATTTTCTCACTAGCTTATGATTACAATTTGTTTCATTATCCAACTTTAACAACACAAGGTCCCAATCTGCATAAGTCCAGTATTTTCCTAGGTTCCCCTCTAAGGGGGCCAGGAAAGTACCCCTGGGGGTACTTTCAAGAAATGCTGGCATGTTCTCCAGGTCATTCCAGATTGTCATTGCCATTGAAGTCAGAAATAAGGTTTGGGATTGCTGCTCTGCTTTTCAGAAAATCTCCCCCATTTCCTCCTCTTCTACTTTTTGCTCCCTAAATCCCAACAGGATTGCTGATATTAAGTCTGTAATATGATTACAAAGATGTTGCTAAAAGCACAAAAGTAGATGTTGCCTTGAAAAGTAGCCAAAAATAGAAGATGAGATGAAAAGCCTCATTTCCTTTAGCCATGACCACCCATTTGGGTCTCCTACAAGCCATTTACCCTGGGCCTCCAGGGCCCTGCATGTAACACAAGCCAGCTTACTTCTCCCCACTGCAACTGCCTGGAACATGACTCTCCTGCTAAGGGTTTAGGTTCCATGCGGCCAAGACCTACATGAATGAAACCATTTCCTTACCACCTGACATTATCAACTGAATGTTTAATTTCTGTAAAGATTCAGGGTCAGGACCAGGGTGAGTTCAGTGAAGTATCTATTGTGAAAATTTTAACAATGAACTCACACTCAACATCACGCAATGGAATACTACTCAGCTATAAGAAATAAAGAATGAAATCTTGTCATCTGTAGCAACATGGATGTAAACAGAGAACATTACATTGATGAAACTAGTCAGACACAGAAAGACAAATACCACATGTTCTCTCTCATTTATGGTAACCAACCTTGCAGAAATACAGAATTGAATTATGGATACCATGGATTGGGAAGGGAGGTGGCAGAGAGAAATTAAGAGGGACTTCTATGATCTGGGAAGTATGCTCAGGGGGGAAGGGGAGAGTTGAGGGTAGGAGAAGGGTGGATCGACATGATCAATGCATGATGTGTGTATTATGGAAATTTCACAGCAAATTCCATTAATTGTTCAATTAATATGTGTTAATGAAAATAATAATTTAAAAATATATGCACAGTGGTACACACCTGTAGTCCAAGCTACTCAGGAAGCTGAGGCAAAAGAATTGCAAGTTTGAGGCCAGCTTGGGCAACTTAGCAAGACCCTGTCTCAAAAAGTAAAAAGGGGTGGGAATGTAGAATAGAATACCCATGGGTTCAATTCTCAGTATTGCCCCCCCAAATTAAGTTCATTAAATTTTTTAAAAATAATATTAAAAAAGAAAAAATTAAAAATAAGAATAGTAGAACCATACAGAATTCCAGATGGCTTCTTTCCATGATGATTCATGCTGTTAGGGTTCTCCAGAGAGACGGAACTGGTAGGCTATATAGAGAGAAACATACATACCTGAGAGGGGGCTCACTAGGGGAATGTGATTATAGAGACTGAGAAGTCTCATGATATATCATCTGCAAGCTGCAGAAGCGGAGAAGCTGGTAGCATGGGTGTCCAGGTCGAAAGGCCTTAGAACCAGGGGAACTAATGATGTAACTCTCCATCTGAGGTCAGAGGCCTGAGAACCTGGAGGGCTGCTGGTGCAAGTCCTGGAGTCTGAGGGCCAGAGAGCTCAGAGTTCTGAAGTTCAAGGTGAGCAGAAGAAGGGTGTCTGTGTTCCAGGACAAAGAGAATAAACAAATCAATGAATCAAAGAGTTTACCTCCAGCTTTATGGAAGCAGAAAGGCAGGTACAGAATTGTCTGTGGTTCCTAATTACAGATGAATTCAATGTTAGATTTCAGGGGGTTTTAAAGGCACCCACACCAGTGTTCTCATTTACAGGTGAGGCCCAGCACGACTCAGGGGCTTCTGGAAGTGCACTGAATGGCAGAGCCAGGGATGAGCAGGGTCATCTCCTGCCACCGTATAGAGACATGACTCTCTTGTACTAATTTGATCTATATTCAGAGTCTTGTATATTTGCAGAACCTGGCAAGGGATATTTATGGTATTAAGACATTTTAGGAGATTTCATAACAAATACCCATTAAATGTCCTTGGTTCCCAAAGACAAACTATACCCAAGATAAATTTTTAGTTAGGATCGGTGGTTGGAAAACTAATTCAACATTGGTGATTCAAGGTCATGCATATAGCTAGCTGCATAACTTAAAAACAATGACAAGTTTTCTTTTCTTTTGGGGAGAATGAAACCATTTCCTTCTTTCCCCTTTTTCTCAGGAGGTGGCAGCAAGGAAATCTATGAAAGGGGGTGGAACCACACCTTGTGGCCATGCTTGTCCTCCAGGGACTCTCAGATGACAGGGAACTGCAGCTCGTCCTCTTTCCAGTCCTCCTGGGGATCCACCTCGTGACTCTGATCTGGAACCTGACTCTCATCTGGATGGGTTTCCACCTGCAAACCCCTAGGTACTTTTTTCCCAGTTTCCTGTCATTGATCAACGTCTGCTTTTCTTCCTCCATCAGCCCAAGGATGCTTTCAGACTTCTTAAAAGATAAAAAAACAGTTTCCCTTGTGGCCTGTGCCACTCAGTATTTCGTGGTGGCCTGGATGGCTATGGCCAAGTGCTGCCTCCTGGCCACCATGGCCTATGACAGATACGTGGCCATCGGTCGCCCTCTGCAGTACTCAGCCCTCATGGCCCCGGGCCTCTGTCACAGGATGGTGGCAGTGGTCTTCTTAGTAGCTTAGTTCAAACAGTTCTGTTTCCACCGCTTTTACCGTGGGCCAAATATTCTCCACTTCTTCTGCGACATGCCTTGGATTCTTTCCTTGGTGTTGCTCGGATCCCTCCATCAGCAGCTGGTCCTTCCCCTGACGCCTTTTGTGTTGGGCTTGTCACCTCTCTTCTCATCCTCTTGTCCCATGGCTTCAGCACAGCTTCCATCCCGAGACTGTCCTCATGCACAGGAGGCGCCAAGGTCTTCAACACCTGTGCCTCCCACCTGGCCACAGTGATCCTGTGTGCACTCACCACAGCTCTGGCTACACCATGCAGCAGGACAAGGTGCTGTCGCTCTTCTATGTCATCCTTGTCCCCGTGTTGAACCCTCTGATCTAGAGTGTGAGGAGCAAGGAGATCAAAGGGGCCCTCAAGAGAGTGATGAAGAAGGCAGCACGCTTACCCCAGCAAGAGTGACCATGGGCAGCTATTATTCTCCCTAAAAGGAAGACAGAGGTTGAGACTGTGTAGGAGACCTTTTGAAGGTCGCAGGAGTAGCTGAGTAGAGACGAGAAGTGACAACCTGGCTTCCTTAATTCCTGATGTCATTGTGTCTAGCTGCTTCCATGTGATCCATCTGAGGCTGTGCAACTGACAGCAAACACGGTTTAAAAAGACAGTTTACATGATGAGAACCCAGGTAAATAAAACCCTAAAAGGTGAATAGGTTTTGAGGATAACAGTGCTAATGCATATTATATGTAGAGAACTGACAAGAACCTAGGATACCATACAGCCTGTTCTTTTTTCCCACTGGCTGTATCTTTTTCTCTAAAAATTAAACTTTATTTTGTATACTTGAGGTTTATAGAAAGATGTTACAGCATAATAGACATAGTACAATAGTTATTACAGTAAAGCAAATTAACATATTATTTCATATATTTACCCTAAAATAGTTGAAATCCACTTACTTAACAAAAAATCCTGAGTAGAATACAGTTTTATTAACAATACAATTTTATTCATTTTCACTGTTTCCTTGATTATTTCCTTAGGTGTGCAAAGGCTTTTAGTTGGTAATAGGAATCCTCATTTTACAGATTCTAGACTTGTTCACCTTATAAATCTGCTAATCTGTATCCATTAACCTGCATCTCCCATTTCCTCCTCTATCTGCTACACCACCACCACCAGTGACCATTGTTTTAGCCTCTCTCCCAGTATCTTTTAACTTTTTTCTTTTCTTTTAAGACACTGGGGATTGAACCCAAGGGCATTCAATTTCCTAGCTACATATCCAGCCCTTTTTAAAATTTTTTGATTTGGAAACAAGGGCTTGCTAAGTTGCTGAGGCTGGCCTTGAACCTTTAATCCTCCTGTCTTTGTATCCCAAGTGCTGGTATAGCAGGCATGTACCACCACACGCAGCTGTTTTAACCTCTTTAAAAACTTTCACATTTAAGAGGGGTCATGCAATGTTTTTCTTTCTGTGCCTGCCTTATTTTCATTTTGTGTAAGATTTTTGTGGTTGATACCTTCTACAAATGACAGGATCTCCTTTTTTTCAAGGCTGAATAATGTGTTTTACATATATTTCAGTTTCTTTATGCACTGATAAACACTTAGGTTGTTTCCATATCTTGGCCATTGTGAATAAACTGCAATGAACATGGGAGACATCTTTACAAGGGGGTGATTTCATCTGCTTCAAGTGTATACCCAAAAACAGGATTGCCGAATTGTGTGGTAGCTCTAATTTTAATTTTTCTAGGAACATCCATACTGATTTTCATAATGGATACACCAAACTATATTCCCACCAACAGGCTTCGGTGTTTCCTTTAGTCTCTTGGCAACATCTGTTATCTCTTCTCCTTTTGATAAGAGGCATCCTAACATATGTGAGGTGATATCCCATAGTGGCTTAATATGTAGTCCCTGGTGATGAGTGATGTTGAGCAACTTTTTATATACTTGTTGGCCATTTTTAAATCCCTGTTCAGGTTCTTTTCCACATTTATTATTATTATTATCATTATTTTTACTTTTTAAATTTTTTAAATTATATATATTTATTTATTTATTGGTGCATTGTAATCATACATCTTGATGGGTTTCAGGGTGGTAGAAACATACATGCACACATAGCTCAATTAGCCCTCCCCCAATTCCCACCCCCACTCCCTCCCCCTTCCCTCCTTCTCATGCTCAGCATAATAGTTGACTTTGATAAGTTTGTGTATGTACATCATGTGCATTAGGTTATTTTCCTCTTCCCATTCCCCATCTCCCTCAGTTAGGTTGCCTTCTTTACTCATCTAAGGTTTTCTCCATCTTTGTC
>PVJS01002861.1:0-33351 GCA_004027185.1 Glis glis
GAGGAGGAGGAGGAGGAGGAGGAGGAGGAGGAGGAGGAGAAACAAAAACAAACTTGGAGTGGGCCTTCTATAGAGATAGCATCTGAATAAAGAACAGTTTGAAGAGCACTTCCCTGAATCTAAGCCTTTGGATGCAGGTGAAATGTGGTAGAGCCCCTCCTATTATGAAGACATACTTCTCCTGATATGTGCTATAAATTGCTTGGATTTATTCTCCCATACAATACACCCTTGTGATATTTTAATGGATATAGTTCCTTCATTATTTATTGGGAGGTGGGGTAAGAAACTGGTTTTGAAAACATAATGCAAAGGCTGAACTAATAAACCAATACAAACTTTGAAATTATTGGGGGGATGTAGGTCAGAGGATACAAAGCGGCCAACATGGAGGCTGAACAACTGGCAGGATATAATGCATAGCCTAAGGAACATAGTTCATAACAGAGGACTGTAATCAGGACTTTTGCCAAATGAGTAGATCATAACTGCTTTTGCCACAAGGGAGAAAATGGGTTAACTATGTGAGGTGATGGATGTGTTAATTTGCTTCATTATAGTAGCTATTTTATTCTGTATGTATCTTATAACATCATGTTGTACACCTTAAACATACACAATTAAACTTATTTAAAATGTGTCAGAATGGTTGGGTGTAATCTTAAATAAATTTGCAACTGTGAGTACAGTAACTGCCTTGTCATTTTAAAATTACAGCATGAAAGCTAAGTGAAAGTATTATTAAAGTATAACTATACTTTATAAATGCATAAATCTAGTCACATATTACAGGGTCTGATTTTTGACCTCCATTTGGTCCAGCCACTGCCCCAGTGAAGCTGCCTACAGGACAGGGTGGTACCCAGGCATGGAGGAAGGTTTTTATGCTGAAAAGATGTGAGAGGGTAGGCACAGACTTGGAGGACTCTGGCTAAAATCTGAGAGACATTTTTTTTCCCCAAGAAGCATTTGGATCAACTCTGCTTTGAAGGTTAGAGGGACCTTGAATTTTGGTTTCTATTAACTATTAGGATTTTTCAATCTTGAATATCTATATTGATCTCCTTTACTTAAACTATGCTAAGAATAGCCTCCATTCAGACTAGTCTTCTCAAGAATTTGATCTGTTTAATATTGCCAGCTATATTTCTGTACCAGAGATGGTATAACATTATTTGGGATTCATACTTAAATAGGTTCTCTAAGCAGTAGGAATACTGAAACTGAGATGTTCAATGGACAAGTATTCACAGATTAAATCTAGGTTATAAAAAAACATTCTAAATATAATCAACACTTCTGTTTTCCCAGCAATATGTTCCTCATACCTTCCTTTCCTGTCCTGTCCCCCCCCCCTTGTACTAGGAATTGAACCCAGGAACACTCTACCTCTGAGGTACACCCCCAGCCCTTTTTATTTTTTTTATTTTATTTTGAGAAAGGGTCTTGCTAAGTTGTCCAGGCTGGCCTCAAACCTGTGATTCTCCTGTCTCTGCCTCCCCAGTAGCTGGAATTACAGGTGTGCACCACAATGCCCGGCTACTCGCTTGCTTTATCTCATCTTGGGAAAGCTGTTTTTGGCTTAAGAGGTGAGTGGTGGTCAGGTCTACTTTTGAGAACTGCATGTACTTTATATTGCATTGCACTTTTGTTCCTAAGGAGTGAATTCATCCTTTGGAAGTAACAATTCCATGCAGCAGGTGAAGAGATTTCCCGTCATACAAAACAGAAGGGAAGTATATGCAACTCAGAGGATTTTGCTTTTTTTCCCCCTCTCTCATGTGCCATTTTAAGAAATGCTGATCAAAGTGTGGTTCGAATTCCATTCATATTTTCAGGTCTTAATTTGCATTCCGTAGCTTTCTTAAGTTAGATACACTGGCTATGCTTTTTGAAGTGAATTTAATGAGACTTAAGTGGGCCACCCTTGTGCTGTGGACCTTGTAACTGCAATCATACATCTGAAAATTCCTCTTCTGAGTGGGCCTGTCAGCTGTCTTATTCCACCCTTTAAATGAATGATACAGGAGGGAAATAAAAACAGGCAAACAACAGTAAAGTTCCCTACAGCATTATTCCAAATGATGACTAGTGACATACATTTATGAAGACTCAAGCCTAGTTTCCAGAGTCAGTACAATTTGTTTGCTCCATATATATGATGTCTTATATTTTCAATATATTTCAAAATATATAAATTTGATACACACACACACACACACACACACATATATTCTCCATTAAATTAAGTATTCTCTAATTCTCTATGGCAGAATAAATACAAGAGAAGGCACAATGTGGGGAACATAAGTTCCCTTTGGTTTCCCACCCAAACATTATGGAGATGGGTCCTTGTTTGCTGGGTGCCCACCATTGGACCAATCAACTGGGCCAAGTGACATAGTCCCACTTTACCAATATGGAGGCTTCCTTGTTAACCATGTGTATGGAGGGAAAGAAGCTATTTCTAGAAGAGGATGCTGGCAGCCCACGCCAGGGGTCAACTCCTGCTATTTTTCTAAAAAGGATGGCTTGGGTGCATAGTGGTTTGGAAACTCCACTTTGGTTCAAGAGACCTAATGTTTCTTCCCTGGACAGACAAGCTTTTTTCTTCTCTTCATGTTTCCTTCCTTCAAAAATTCTCCTTGTTCCTTACCTGTGGCAAACAAACACATACTCAAACACAGTATAATTTGACTCCTTGAAATTCTATCTAACCCTGTGATTTCTCTTCTGATCAGAAAAGGGTTTTCCAGGTAACAATGAGTAATTTCATGCTTCTTACAGTTGTGTGAACTTAGAAACTTGTAGCTTTAAACTGTAGTGTGTGTGTGTGGTGGTGGTGCTGGGGTCTGAATCCAGGGCCTCACAGATGCTAGGCAAGTACTCTACCACTGAGGTACACTCCAGGCCCTAAATTGTATTTTGTATAGGATATGACCAACCTTCTTGAAAAATCACTATTCTCTTATTTATTTCCTTTTTCCTATCTGAACATTTGGCCTGAACCAGATTATTTTTAAACTTGTAGTTTACATGGAACCCAACTTATCACATATCCAAGTCCTGTTTCTAAGGAATACTACCCACTCCACTCTGTTTCTCTCATGTAAGTAATCATTATAATTGACGGTACAGAGTTCTGGTCACCCGACTGGAAACTCTTGCCAACTGAAGTGATTTCTTGGCTTGTACAAGTTAAGTCAGTTCCATCCTGAGAACACATGATACTACATATGTTGTTGTTGGAATTTCTCTGTATTATTCATTCTCACAAAAGGTGTATTGAGTACTTACTATGTTATATGTCCCAAATATAGGAGAAAGCTAGAGACCTAGTGCTTGATGGCAACTCATAGTACAATGGTAGAAAGAGGTATAGATATGATGGAAAGCAGCAATTGCTGTAAGAGGAGAATGGTAGACATGCCTGTGTCACCATCGCTGCAGAATTTCACAAACTGCATACTGCGTGCATTTCTGGTGAGATGATCTGTTAGGAGAAATTACCATATTTAA
This sequence comes from Glis glis, assembly GCA_004027185.1. Classification (NCBI taxonomy): domain Eukaryota; kingdom Metazoa; phylum Chordata; class Mammalia; order Rodentia; family Gliridae; genus Glis; species Glis glis. The sequence continues at coordinate 3,520 of PVJS01002861.1, forward strand.
TGAATGCTGGGATAAGCAATTAGTCTAGTAAAATTCTCTGTAGATGTCTAGACCACAGCTATGAGCTCTTGTACAAATATTTCACCTGCTTAATTTTCACTCCTAGCTTCCTTCCTCCTCATCTTACTATTGTCAGTTTCCTTTATGAGGAAGTGCTGGTAAAGAAAAGTAGCCATATCTGCCAAACAGAATCCAAAGATTATTGTGGGTTTTCTTTCTCCCCTGAGACATAACACACATAAGACTTATCTTGTAAAATATTATCTTGAAAAACGATTATAAGGCGACTGGCATTTTGTTATTTTATGAATTGTAATCTCACGGAAAAGATTGTAGTCTCAATTGAGATTTAGTCAGGTGTGAAGTGAAATCTCCAAGCCTTTATTTATGCACACTCTACCTGGAGGGACAACCTAAGGGAAGACTTGCAAGAGGTGCTTTGCTAGGTAGGTAGGAGGATGGGTCTCAGCCTGGTTGCTTGAGTCCTGGGTGACAAGTTGATAGCAGAGGGGGAAGGTGCAGCTCTGTGCAAACCTGGAATACCACAGGATACCAGAGGCCTCCAGAGCCTCAAAGGGGTCCTCCAGGCACCCAAAGGGAGCCACTGTCCAGGGAAGTAAGCTTGTTTGTGAGACCCTCTGGGACATGCAGACATAGACAAAGATGCTTGAGAGCAGGTACTGGTGGCATGCTGGGGATATCTGAGCATGAACATAGGTACCCTCATCTATACCCACAGGCTAGTGAGGTTTGAGTCTGAATTAAAACTAGTGCTTTTTACTTGTTTCAGGTAACTCCCATTAAAAGTACTTGTACTAGGTTGCCTTGAGGTGTTCTCTTTTTCCTATAAATCTCACGGAACATTCTACCTCGATTTTTCCTCACTAGATACCCAATTAAACTCTAGCCATGACAATACCTTCACTGGCTCCAAACTACATGTGAACAAGCAGGTCAATATGAAGCTATAGACCACTAAGTGCAACAGAACAGAACAAAGCACACACAAATAGAAGGCCCTGAAAAGACATGCTAGTTCCTGGATTTTCTAATTTAACCACACCCAGGCCCCTGGTCTTAGCTTCAGCCTTGTTCTGGATCCCAAGCCCAATCTCAGTTCTAGGGAAGAGAGGACCAGGAGCCCTAGGCCAGCAGCTCACTGGCAAAGCACCTAGGCCGTCTTGCCAGTGATTCTGCTGCACATCAGGGTCTCCCCCGACCCCAGGGAACTGGCCTCTACATTCTTCAGTAACTAAGCCTTACTGGAGACTTCACTAGGGGCTGGACTGCTGTTCCCTATGCCTGGTTTCTCTGCGACCCCTTGTCTGCCCCCACTACATACCTCCAGTGTTCACTGGCCACTTGCTCCTCTACCAAACATCCCTCAAAAGACAGATACCCTGGAATTTGGATGAAGGTTGCGCCATCAGGTAACATCTGAGCACACCATTGGTCCCCACCCTGGAGTTGACCTCTTGTCCCCTGCCATCCTTGGCACACCCTCCTGACTGCTACTTCAGCCTCAGTTATTAGCAAGTTAAGGAAAATAACTAGCTGAAGACACATAAGGGGCTCCCTAGCCTGTATCAGTGTGTGACTTGTGGCCTTGGCCTGGTTTAATGCTGGAGCCCAGCTGTTTGTTGCTGAGAAGACAAGCAAGCTCTGCCATGCCCATCTTTGCTGTTTAGAAATCTCAATTTTTCTTTCTTTTTTTTTTTGCAGTACTAGGGATTAAACCCAGGGGCTTCTACCTCCTAGCTACACCCCTAGCCCTATTTTTTATTCTTTATTTTGAAACAGGGTCTCACTAAGTTGCGGAGGGCCTCACTAAGTAGCTGAGTCTGGCCATGAACCTGCGATCCTCCTGTCTCAGCTTCCCAAGTACTGGGATTACAAGCGTGTGCCACCACGCCTGGCTTTCAATTTTTCAAGAGCGATTTGAATAGATCTTGCCTGTATATTCTTGAGACTTCTTTACAAGCATTGCATTCATGTTTAGGGACTTAAGTCCAAAAATCTATCATTAGATAACTGCTCCTCTGAGGTTGTGCAGAGTCGAGCTGTCTCTGAATTCATAAATCTCTTGGTTCCCAAGATACTATCATTGTTGTCTGTAAGGGCCACGGCACATTCAAGACTGTGCCAGCTATGGGATGGAAAGGACTAGGTAGCTGACACAGGTGGACAAGTAGGGTGGGCGAGGGGCACTGGAAGACTCTGGCTGCTGGCTGTGGACATCGGATGTGGGTGGTAGCGAGAGGAATGAGTGACTTTGTGAACTGGGGTAATAAATTTAAAGACCCCAAACAATTCAGAATATTACTCATAATTACCCAAGATGGTAGGTTAGGGCTACTTCCCATTTCTGCCAGTGATTCTATGACTTATTTTTCTTCCACAGGTTGCTCTTGGCATATATTTTAGCTTACTTTAATATGATTAACTGTCAGAAGGAGGGATGAGGAAGCATCAAAGGATGTGAGTTACTCTTCTTTTGTGATTTAGTGAGTTTTCGGTTGCTACAACAGAATATCTGAGATGGGTGATTTATTTTTTTTAAAAAGAGGTTAATTTTGGCTCATGGCTCTTCAGGCTGAGAAGTTCAAGATCAGTCAGGCATATCTGGCAAGAGCCACGTGCTGCTCCACACATGGTGGAAAAATGGAAGGGGAAGGAGGCGCGTGCAAAAGAGATGACGTGGCAAGAAAGGAAGTAGGAGGAAGCCGAGGAGGCCGGACTTGCTTTGTTGCGAATCACTCTTGCTGTCATGAATTTTGGACCACGAGAGTGAGAGCTCACTTCCATGTGATGGACTCACCTATGTGTCAGGGCTTCGCCCCATGACCCAGACACCTTCTACTAGGCCCTACCTCTTCACACTGCTGCAGTGAGCCTTGAGGGGACAAACGATAATCACACCATAGCATCTTGCAGCCGGGCATGGTGGCACACGCCTATAATCCCAATACATGGGAGGCTGAGACAAGAGGATCACAGGTTCGAGGCCAGCCTCAGCAATTTAGCAAGGCTCTATTTGAGAAAAAAAAAAGGCTGGGGAATGTAGCTCAGAGGTAGAGTACCCTGGCCCCTGAGTTCAGCCTCCATTAACCACTACAAATAGGCAAAGAGGATGCCAAGTGGAGGCAACAACCAAAAACAAACAAACAAAAAAACTTCCTGAAAACTGCTAATTGAAACCTACAGAGGATAAGGTGGCTTCGCTGTTAATTTTCACGATGGTGTGTGCTAAAGCTGATCACTACAGATGCAGGCACTACCTGGCCCCTGTCCTTGCCTAGCTGTCCACCAGCAGTCTCTCTTGTTTCTTCCCAGCTCTGAGCAGAGATGCATCCCCTGGGGCCCAGCAAGGGCGGTGCTGAAGGCAATCTCAGAGAATCCTTCTGCAAACAGCGATGCTCTGGGGGACAAGGTGGAACAAGGTGTTCAGGGACTAAAGTAATTGTGTTTTAATTTGTCTAGCATTGGTAGCAAATAGGGCTTCTGTGTGATGGGGATGTAATGCACCCCTCATGGAAAGCTGTAAAATGTAGGCTTGGGGGGAAAGGAAAGGAAGGAAGAGAGGGAGAAACAAACACCCAGGCTCAAAATAGGTTTTTGGAATTGCTTTCTTGGCTGTCTGAAAAACACAACTACAAAGCTCTTCTACCAATGCCACCAGAACTGCAATAAAAGTGGAAAAGGGAAGGGAAGGAGCCAGGAGCATTCTGAAGCTGACCTGACCGCCTCCAGCCAGCTCCTTGGCACCACATGCTGTCCATTTCTAGAGGACACCGCTTCTGACAAGCTCCCTGCATCCAGGGCTCACCCAAGCTTAGCTGTCGCTGCCTTGTCACTGCTGGGAAGCCCTTAAGTTCAAATAACTGCACCTATTTGGCTCTGTCAAAATAAATGAGACCAGGAATGATTTATAAACCAGAGATGTTATCCCACCAGCCACGATCACAGCATTCCCCCAAATAGGACCAAAGAACAGTTATACTGGCTGCATAACTCTACTGACCAGCATCCACGCCAATTTGGACAGTATTTTTATTTTTTTCTGATTAAAAATATACTCAAGTCTCAGGAAGAACATGCATCATTTCAGAATGGCAGTTTTATTCGAAGATTCATTCCACTTCCCTTCGTTACCAGAACTTCCCAGCCATGTGGATTTGGCTGCCAAACCCAAGACTCTCAGCTATGCTGAGGATATTCCTTGCTTTTCATTTTTATTTTTTTATTTTTTCCTGTGGTGCTGGAAATCGAACTCAGGGTTGTTCTACTTCAGAGCTACATTCCCAGCCCTGTTTTACTTTTCATTTGGATATGGGGTCTCGCCAAGTTTTTGAGAGCCTTGCTATGTTGCTGAGTCTGACTTTGAACCTGCAATCCTCCTGTCTTGGCCTCCCAAGTACTGGGATTACAGGCGTGCGCCACCATGTCCAGCTTGAAGTTATTCTTCGTTTTAAAGAATAAGTTAGGTTGACTGTGCAAGTTATTTTTTGCTTTAACAACTAGCCATGTGTTCAGAACTCAGCAATCTTCAAAGCATTTCTCATGTAAAGCTTCATCTAATTTTCATAGCTACCATTTAAGGAAAATATTACTTCTGGTGGTAGATGAGAAAACTAAAGCTCAGAGAATCCCAATATCACACATGTGAAAGTCAGGACTCAGTCCATGGCTTCCAAGTATATATTCTAAGTTCTTTCCACTAAACTACTTACTATGTCATAAACGATTTCCAGTAGTTTTGTAAAAGCTCCTATAAGGAATGAAGGATTAACCATCCATGAAGCACTATGTGGTAAGCCTCCCTCCACTATTACAAACATCGAGGGAAGATGAAAATGAGCTACTGTCTTGGAGCATTTCTACTGCTATAACAAAATGCCCTAGACTGAGTAATTTATAAACAACAGGAATTAATTTCTCATAGTTCTGGAGGTTGAGGTCCAAAACCAAGGTGCCAGCAGATTCAGTATGTGGTAGAGGCTTGCTCTCTGCCTCATAGATGACTCCTTTTATGCATCTGCAGAGTGGAAGGAATGAAAGGGCAATAGGCACAAACACTGTGTCCTCAGTGGTGGAATAGATGGAAGGACCAAGTAACTCCTGGAAGTGCACGCACGTGTGTGTGTGTGTGTGTGTGTGTGTGTGTGTGTGTGTGTGTGTTTTACTGGGGAATGAACCCAGGGGCACTCTAACTCTGAGCTATACCCCCAGCACTTTTCATTTCAAAACAGGGTCTTGCTAAGTTGTCGAGGCTGGACTCGAACCTGGGATCCTCCTGTCTCAGCCCCCAAGTACTGGGATTACAGACATATGCCACCTTGCCCAGCTCAGAAGCCTCTTTTACAAGGGCATTCATTTGATTCATGAGGGCAGAGCCTTTCCTACTTAATCACTTCCCTGAGGGCCCAACATCTAAATACCATCACAATAGGGATTACATTTCAACATGCATTTTGGAAGATACAAACATTCAAGCCATAGTGGCTACCATGTGTGGGTCCATCAGAAGTTCCCATCAACAGAAGAGCCTAGGTTAAATGTCAACAAAGAACAAAAGATATGAATGAGACAAAAATAAGGAGCAGACACAGGGAGCTCTGGATGTGCAGCAGACTGGTGGTGGGTGGGTGAAGGAAGATGATAGTACTTAGGTGTTTGGAAAAAAAAAAAAGTCCAGTCAGCAGCATTCTTGGTTGGTTGGAACTGTTATAGCGAGTGGAGTTGGGCTGTTTTATTAGTGGTCATTGACAAGATCAACACTGGATTCTTGACCCAACAGTGGTATATCCAAAGACTGCCCAGAACCCCAGAAGGCTGCCTGGTGCAAAGGACTCTACCCCAAAGAGGTGAGGGTAGTTACTGCCACCAGTTAGGCCAGTTCCTTGCAGAATTTGTCTTGGGATAATGTCGAGAATTGGCCAGCAAAAATGGCAGGCCATGCAGGAAAAGGCAGAGAGGTTAACATGTATGTATGGGTTGGGGTACTGAAGGACAAAGGCCGGCCAGGAGAAGGAAGGAGAGGGACAGAGCCAGAGGCAACTGGGCGCAGAGGGTCTCTGGCTCTTAGACCTGCTCCAAGTCCCAAGAGCTTTGCAGTTCTGATTCTGATTCCTCCTCCTCCTCTTCCTCTTCCTCCTCCTCCTCTTCCTCTTCCTCCTCCTCTTCTTACTGCTCCTCCTTCTCCTCCTCTTCCCCCGCCCCCCTCCTCTTCCTTTTTTTTTTTGGTGCCGAGGATGGAACCCAGGATCATTCTATCTCTGAGCTACATTCCCAGGACTTTTTATTTTATTTTTTTTTATTTTGAAAGAGAGTCTCACTAGGTTGCTGAATATCTCGCTAAATTGCTAAGGCTGTCCTCAAACCTGTGATCTTATCTCAGCCTCCAAGATACTGAGATTGCAGGCATGTGCCACCATGCTCAGCTTTCAGATGCATTCTTAAATAACTCCCCATTTTCTTAAGAAAGCCAGGCCAGCTATGCTGAGAAAGTGCCTCTAGTGGCGAAGAGCCTCTTTAGAATTCTGTGAAAAATGGTGGCAAGTATTCAGGAATACCCACTTATGTCAAATTTCTTAAAATTGCAAGTGACAGGTCACAAAAGGAAATGTAACTGGTAGGAAGACTGAGTAAGGAGGAAGAGAGTTGACACTCACTTTTAAAGACCTATATAGTTCAGGGTGCTCCCTTCTAGTGTCCAATCCCTGACCCACAGTTCCCCGAGTCAGGGAACCTTGTCTGACTGTATAAACCGTCATATAGGAGCCCCAGGAACAAGATGCAGAACTGGTTTGGGGACATCAGTGTGCCTTGCCTCTCAAGCTCACCCCTGCTGCAGATGCAGGGGACATTTTTCACCACCACCTCCTACTTAGAGTCAAATTGAATACTTAAAAAAATAATCCAATTCTAACTCTCAAAAAAGTCTGCATTAAACTCAGAAAAAATCTGTCCTACTTAAGTCAACTTTACAGTCTGTCTCCACAATTCATAAATAACGGTTTGGCATATCCAAATGAAGTGTCAGCAGTTAGAGACAATGGTTAGGCTTCCCTATGTTCCTCTTTACTCTTTCTCATGCCCCAGGTAAAGAAATGTTTTGAGCAATTGTGTGAGGGAAGGAAATAAACACTCTATACCATAATTCCTTAAGTTGCATGAACTTAGAGACTAAAGATGATCAATGTATTCATAAAAGTGCTGAAAGGATATCAGGTGCATATGTGGTACTTGTGATTTACTTTCTCAAATTTTCTCATTAGTCAATAAATGCATCAGGTATAATAACCCAAGGCCTGAAACCACATACAATGATGCAGCTTCCCCCCACCCAGAGGTAATTACAGTTATATTTTTTGTTGCATTAAATTTTTGAACTATGAGAACTCTTCTGCACATTAAGTAGCCCAAAGATTGAGTGGCAGAGATCCTCTGGGAGAACGTGCTGAATGACTAGGTAGAACAAAAATGTCATTTCCTCCTAAACTGAACATCCATCCTCCTTCAGGGCACAAACTGTTATTTGTAATCAAGATAAAATTTCTCCAGTTGTCCAACATTATGAAATTAGGCTCATATTCAGCAGTTTATGACTCCTGGAAACATCTTGGGATCTTTTCTAGTTCAAAAAAATAACACCCAATTTGTTTGACAACATGTTTACTTCAGAGAGTATCCTTTGTGTTTCACTAGGCCCTATGTGTGCAAAGAGACAGAGCTCGGCCAGGCATGGTGATACACACCTGCAACCCCACCACTGGGGAGGCTTAAACAGGAGGATCACAGATTCCCAGCCAACCTAAGCAACTTAATGAGATGCTCAGCAACTTAGTGAGACCCTGATTCAAAATAACAAATAAAATAGGGATGGGGTATAGCTCAGCCTCTGAGCAGAATGCCCCTTGGTTCAATCCCCAGTACCACAAAAAAAAAAAAAAAAAAAAAAAAAAAAAAAAAAAAAAAAAAAAAAAAAAAAAGGAGAGTCAGAGCTCCCTTGGACTGTCTGGCAATATTTCATTTATTTGTTTATAGAATAAAGTAAATCTTGATGAGGACAAGTTCAGTTGGCCATCACCCAAGGGCCTTGTAATATGGGCAAGGGAGGGCACAGGATGCTCAAAGGACAATCTTACAAGGGAGGATTTTAGAACCGGTGAGTTAGGGGGTCATTTAAAAAATTTCATGTATCTCCTTTTGCTAGACCAGGGGTCAGCAAACTATACAGCCCACGGGCCAAATCCAACTTCAGGCTTTACTAGAACACAGCCAGGCTCATTCACTCATGTTTTGTCTGAGGTGAGGCTGCTTTTGCAATGGCAGAATTGGGTAGTTATGAGAGAGATCATATGGCCCATAAAGTAAAAACTGTTAACAATCTGGCCCTTAATATTAAAGCATTTGTCAACCCCTGCCCTAGATACTTCTTCAGAATCATTACCCAGTGAGTCATCATTACTAAATAATGTATCATTTTCTTTAGATATGTTCCTCTGGCTGTAACAGCTAGGTTTTGCTCTGGATGTCAATAACAAAGATCTGAAAAATAGTGGTTTAAACACGCTATTTCTTGCTCGCCTAAAAGTCTAGGGCTGAACTGCCACTTCTCAGAGACAAGTATTCAGGCTACTTCTATGTCACTGCTCTTCTCTATTGCCAAGGTCATACCAGGGTCCCAAATGGCTGCAGAGTACCAGCCACTTATATTCACATCCAGATAGCAAGAAGGAAAAAGGACAGCTTTAACTCAACTTTTAAGGAAACTTCTAGAAATAGAACTAAACACTTCTACGTATTAGTCATTGGCCCAACTTGGCTACCTTGCTGTAGTAGAGGTTCAGAAATGTAAATTTTTAGTTGAGTAGAAAGTTGCTCAGCTAACAAATCAGTGTTATGTTATTTTAAAAATGGGGGTTGGGGGTGATGGGTATTGAGAGATAATTAGCAATCTCTCCTCCAGGAACCTTACTCTAATCACTAAGCCCCTCATGAAGATGGACACATGCCCTGGCAGGATCATCATTTGGCACAGCTTCAAAATGATAGGTGTAAAGTATTTCAGTAAGAATTGTTGAGGAGATGATGAGATCAGTGCCAGTGAGAAGTAATTTTTGGTTGTTTTCAAATTTCTATTCAAAAGTACTATCTTCCTCAAAAGGAACTGGGTAAATTTTCCTTCCATCAGTTAGCACGGAGTCAGGTGTGCAGCCCTGTGTGAATACAGTATTTCTAATACAGTCCAGCAATGGACGACCTGCCTGTGTGGTCTGTCTGGTGCACAGCCCAGATGACGCTCCACTCCTTCTGCGGTTTCTCTGATTAGCATGTCATTCAGCATTTACCTCCAACACTAAGATCATCCACAGGTCAAAAAGACTGCACCCCCCCAAAAAAAAACCACTCTGAGTCCAACATCCAGCACCAGGGGAACTTCTCTGCTTCCTAGGTTCTAACATCTCTGTTAATTAGTAGGTTCTGATCATTTTCAACCACAAAGGGACGCACAGCTCACGTTTAACACACGTGGTGAGAAAGGCAGGGGTGGAACTAAGAACACATCAGGGAAGAAGAGGCTGTGAAGTCACGAATTAAGAATAAATTCTGAATTCTTGATTTCAGAAGCTTTTCTGTATACTAACAAGAGTGGAGAAGAATTACAAGTCGCATGTCTTTGTCATATTGTTTATTATTTAGTAATTAGTCTTGTTCCAATATTTTTCTTGTTCTACAAAAGTAAAAATCAGACTTTTAGTATCAGCATGAAAACTGCTGTAAACTTCTTTTATAAAAGTCCAGGGCTGAAACGGCACTTCATAGTGTCTACGATTCAGGCTACCCAACATATTCTATTTTCTGTAAGTTCAGGAGACAGATATCATCTGCAAGCTCCAAAATATATTTAAAGGCTGTCAAGTGTAGCTGAAATAAAGTAGACGCCACATGGGAGGAAGTGAAGAGGAGAAGCGTAGAGTGTCATGCTTTGGAGTGGCAGAGATCAACAAGAATACATTCCCCCCACCCCCACACACTTGCCAGAACTCAGGGTTACTATCTGAAGTTCAAAGAAAGTCTTTTATGAGCAAGAATTGATACTGGAATCAGAAAGGGTAAATCTTGTTTTTAACAGGTGTAGATTTTGGGAGGGAGGCAGAATGCCTCTGGGTTCAATCCCCAGTACAAAACAATTGAACAAACAAACAAATAAACAAACAAACCCCAAGACAACTGAGCAGCACTTACAAGATCCTCAATAAAAGAAGAGCCAAGCAAAGGATTTCATGCCCCACCAAAGTGTCATTCATTCAAGTATAAACAGCCAGTTTGAACACTCATGGGGCCAGGGGACATTATTTCCACAGTCCTTGAGTAAACTCATAGATGATGAACTCCTGTCACCTAGCTAAGTGAGAAAACTGGGGCAAAGGAAGTGGCAGTGAGCACTGAACATCTTTATCTAGAGAAAGAAGACATTAAACAAAGAAAGAAAGAGAAGCAAAAAGGTGGAGACCTGCAGGGCAGGAAAGAATGAGGGAGCCACATGCCCTGGTGATGTAGATATGACATAATTGTCAGAAACAGGAGAGGAAGGGAAAATTAAGGTAAGAGCTACATAAGATTTGGTTAACCGCTTCTTTTCTAATGGCTGGGAGTCAAAGCAGATCATTTAAGGGGGACAAATCAGAAAGGTAAGTTAGATCACATCACTTACCTCTCTCCAGCTTCTATCCTTCCAGAGCTTCTGAATGCATTTTGGGTAAAATCCCAAGCCTCACACCTTGCAATTCGCTGGCCCTACCTGACCCCGCAGACACATCTCACCCAACAGCTGTCTCTTCACTCCCCCCATGATTCACATCTGCTTTCTGGAATATTCCTTCCCCATTACTTCACTGCCGCTCATACTTTTTACTCTCAGCTTCAATGTCTCAAAGAGGCCTATCCTGACCTCCCAAAATTACTTCTTCAGCTACCATTCAATGCATTTTCTCCTTATAATACTCCAAATCAGTATAATTATTTATTTCATGTCTGCCTTTCCCACGAGTCTGAACTCCAACAAAGCAGAGCTAAGACTCTTTGGAACAAAACAGCCTTCACTCCACAAGCCACTCTTTCTCTGCCTCATCTCTTCTGTACCTGGAATGTGATATGGTAAGAAATCATTTCCAAAAACAAGACCAAAAAAAGTAAGACCTTTAAAACATTCTGTTTCATATACTCCCTTTAGGAAGGCGAGAAAGAATAAAAATGCATTTTAGAAAGATTTTCAGAAAGGACTGACATACATAAGAGTTTTCTCATAAGCTACACATTTGAACGAATTCAGAAGACATTTTGTTTCAGGTGCATTGGGTTTGGGTGAAATTCTACTGTATGTTTCCATATGCCATTCGTCAAACAGATACTTTAAAGGATAAAATTAGAAAGCTTTTCACTTACTTTGGATGTTCAAACTTGTCTATGAGCTCAACCTTTTCTACCAGGTCTCCTCCAATTGTTCGGACTAAGTCGTAGAAATCATTCTCTGTGTAATTCTCAGAGGGCAACCAAAATGAAATGTCATTTATCACGGCAGGATATTTGCTAAGAGGCTAACAAAACAAGAGAAGAAAAGATAGATGGACTTGTTAGTTGAATGAAAATAAATTTTTCATAGAAAGTTTCACTTGCCTAATTAGGAAACGCTGGTAAAACATTATTTTAGCCTTTGAATTTTCAGGAACAAAATGAACTTAAAAGATAAATCAATATTCAAAATTAGCAAATTCTATTACGAAGGCTTTAGACTCTTATCACATTCATGGAGAACATTACCATATATTTATATTGCCATTAGTGTTCAATTTAGTATAAAGCAATTTGAATATATCATATTTCATTTTTTCCCATTTGAATACTAGAGGAGAAAAGTTCAAATTTAATTAACATGCAATTCATTAACTTCTTGTGATATTTTCAGGAAGCCATCTTAATAGAGAAATAAGTAAGGGCTTGTCAAAACTGATGTTTCAATTAGTAATGTCATTACTTGTTAGAATTTCTAATTATTAAAATAATAGACTAGGTTGAGAAGTAGTCATTTAAGGGGTTTCCAATTATGCCTTTAAGAATGTGATAAACACAAACATAGCCATTTCCCCCATTTTATCATTTTGTTCTGTTTTTCCTGGCTGAATGGCTCAGTAGTTTATCATTACATTGGGAAAATATTTAAAATCAGATTTTTTTTTGTATGTATGTGTGGTACTGAAGAGTGAATCCAGGGGCACTCTACCTTTGAGCAACACCCCCAGCCATATTTTACTTTTTATTTTGAAACAGGCCGAAGCTAGCCATGAGCCAGTGATCCTTCTGTCTCAGCCTCCCAATTACTGGGATTACAAGTGTGTGTCATCAGGCTCAGCTAAATTCAGATGTTTAAAAGTTACTGCATTTATATACATGCTTATACACTGTCTTTCTCCCTTTCTCTCTCTCTGTCTACACACACACACACACACACACACACACACACACACACACACTTTAATTTATAAGTTACTGTAGACTAAAATAAAAAATGTTCCATTATATAACCACGAAATTCTAAGGGAATATCTGCTAAAGCTATGCATTTTCTAGAAGGGCAAATTTATAAGTAGATTTATGCCAAACCTGATATCATTTTAACCTTTTGGTGAATCATTCATTGGTCAGAGAAAGTATAAAACTTTTAAATAGCAAAATCTCTGAAGAACTAAATACATAAACAATTATTCAACTTAAAATATCAATAAAGTTGTCAGACAAATGAATCAGTTTAGTACACACATTTCAAACAAGTACAATAAAAGCTATCTTCTAGGTGTTCTTGACAAAACACCTCAGCTCCTGAGAAACACCCCATGTTTTCTCTCGTAGAACAAAGTCTGGATGCTGTGATCAATAACCCACGGGTTAGTGAACCAAAAGAGAGGAGAGTTTAGTGACCATACAAGTTGTTTTTCCTTTTGACAATACCCTTTTGTCCCTTAAGGAATATGGGAACCGGGGAGATGAGTAAGAGACCCAGGCTGCCAAGAATTAGCATGAAACCTCCTCTTCAGTTCATCCAAGGGGGAGTACCACACTTTGTGCTCTGATGCAAGGCAAGGTCACAGGGAAGCCAGAGAAGGTGCTGGGCACTCAACTGAGCACCTGTGTCAGTAATCCAGGGATAACAGTCAATATGATCATAAGTTACACCTCTGTCTCCTTCTATTTTTTGATACAGGGTCTTGGCTGGCCTCAAACCTGTGATCCTCCTATCTCAGCCTCCAAAGTACTTGGATTATAGGAGTGTAACACTATGCTCAGCTAAAAAGACTAGTATTGAAGAGACATGGTTATTTATGCTCCATATAGCCAGTCCAGGTGTGGGCATGTTCCTCAGTATTATCAGTGCGATGTAACCTTGATTGTGCTAGGACTAAAAGTCAGACATTAGTGAGGACAGCTCTTTGTTCTTGACACTTTCTTCCTGTATGAGATCCTGGAACAAGGTCGTGATCACTAGAGTGGCGTTATATTTTTAGTAGGTAAGTTTAATCTTTTTATTTTCACTGTGATTACGATTTCTATTATATATGTATATTTATGTTATCTATGTATATTTCTACCATTTTCATTTATGTTTTCTGATAACCAGTCTTTTTTTTCCCATAAATTTTCTCCTTTCTTACCCTCTATTAGATTGATCGATTTTTAAAATGTTCTAATATTTTTCCCTTTTTGATGTAAGAAGTTGTAAATTATATTTCAATTTTATAAGTGCATGTGTTCTGAAGCATAAAGTTCTTTATTTATTGTGGTGCTGGGGATTGAACCCAGGGACATTCTGCCTCCGAGCTACTCCACCAGTCCTTTTTATTTATTTGTTTTTTTGATATGGGGTCTAAGTTGCTGAGGGTTTCCAAAAGTTGCTGAGGTTGGCCCCGACTGAGAGATCCTCCTGTTTCAGCCTCCTGAGTACTGGACTACAGGCGTACACCACTGCACCTGGCAGCATAGTTATTTAGTATCTGTATTCAGTTCCTTAATAAGAAACTTCGTTTTCTTCAACAGCCTTTCTATCTTTCTTCCTCTTTATGGTTGTCTAGTTTTATCTTTTTAAAAAAGCACGTGTAAAACAATAAATTATTTAAGCCAAAAGTAATTCCTGTGTGTACAGTATCCCGGGGCAGCTCACATCCCCCCTACAGGATTGAGGAGATTGGAGAAGCAATAAGAACAGGAAACATCTGCTGCCTCCATGCTGTGAGTAACAAAGTCCTTTGACCCTAAGGCAGGAGTCTCCTGTCATTCTGCCCACGCCCATGAAGCTGTGGCAGTCTACACTGAGATAAAATCTCAAGCTTTCCCCAACACCCTTCCTTCCTGTGGTAGTCAGCTTTCTGTTACTGTGACAAAATACCTGAGATAATCAAGTTTAAAAGCGGAACGACTTATTTTGGCTCATGGTGTCTGAGGTTTCAGTCCATGATCATTTGGCCCCAGTTCCTTTGGTCCTGTGATAGGCAGAACATCATGGCAGGAACACATAGTGGAGGCAGTTGCTCACTTCATGGCAGGCAGGAAGCAAGGAGAGAAACAGGCTGTGGTCCCAAAATCCCCTTCAAGGGGATGCCCACAGTGACCAAACTTCCTCCCAGTAGGCCCCACCCAATAAAGGTCCCACCACCTCCCAAATGTACTACAGACTTGAGGATTCAACACGTGGACTTTGGGAACATTCCTGATCCAAACAATACTTTGCACTTCTGCTCTCTCCAATGAATATCCTTTTATTCCCCCCCAGTTGGAATATCTGTGGGAAGCAAAATCAGTATTTCCATGTCTAAAAGCCCTCACATATACATAGTTTGCCAGTGCAGAGAATTGTGGATTTATGGTTGTTTCACCTCAGCACTTGGGAAGTGCCATCATTACCTATTAGTAATGATGACAAGTCGGCTGTCAGTCAGTGCTCGTTCTCCATAGGAATCTGTCTTTTCTTCCTGGCAGTTTCGAAGCCTTGCATCTCTATCCCTCAGGCTCTGCAGTTTGACTCTGATGAGGCTGGTATGCATTTATCTTTATTTATTCTGCTCAGTACACAGAGTGTGCTTTCAATCAGAGGGTTCAGGTCTTATTCCAATTCTGAAAAATTCCAGTCACTACTTCTCAGCCATTCCTTTCATTCTTTTCTGGAAGTGTAATAATACATACTGTAGAGTTTCTGGAGCTGTCTCCCATTTCTGTTAACTGACTTACTTTAGGTTTTTGTGTTTCTGCTGTGTTCTTTGATAATAGCTTCTTATCTACTAATTCACCTTCAACCAAGTCTAGTCTCATCTGTTTATTTTTTTCTTCTTTATTTCAATGACTATTACTAATGTCTGAGACTCCAATTGTTTTCTTTCTGTATCTATTTACACTTCACTTCTGTCTGCTTTTTTAAATACACTACTCCATGAACTATTGGTTACAGCAGGCATGGTTCTGGCCTCCCTTCTAGGTTAGGGACATGACTACCACATTGCCCCCACTTTCTAGCAGACCATAGGCTCTGGCCCAGCACATCACATTGGGCTTTTTGAGTCCTGACACTGTGTCAGAGCTAAGCACTGTGTTCCCCTCGTGGTACATTCCTGGAGCCCATAGTATTTTCAGTCTCACACTCTGCTTTGTGTTTGTCTCCTGCCCATAGGAATGTCTTTTTCCAGGGAGGAGGGGAGCATGCTTACAACTTGATCATTTTCTCTTCTTAGATTTGTATCATTCTTTTGTTTGGAGAAGGTAAAGTGTATCCTCTAAAGTGACATTACTTGGCTCTGTTTCTTCACACAATGGCACCCCTTCACTTTGAGAGGGAGGAAGATAGAGACCGCTCTAAGAATATGATGAAAGATTCAACCCCTTAGTCCAGAAAAGCACATCTTTTTAAAAAATAAAGATTTTTGCATAGAACTTGTAGGATTCACACACCCAGTAGAAATAATATCAATGAGTCAGAATAAAGACCCTGACTCTAAGCCATGCTCCAAATTATGTCACCCAGTTCAAATACAGTTGAGATGAGTAAACTAAGAGAGTTAAAAAACAGCAAGCTTATATTCTGCTACTATATACGTGCACATTCCTATACTGTGCATACATCCACACTACAAAGCATGAACTTTATGATGACGACACACGAAGCCATCATCATTTGTCTTGTGTTGATGACTTGGAATGCCAGTCATATCCACTTAAACTTTAAAAGTCTGACTTTTCAGGGCAGGACTTAGAAACCTCTTCCTAAGCTTGAACAGCTCTGAAGGCCACTCTAGACTCAGGCCTGCCTGTGGGTCAGCTTGTCTTCTGTCATGTGTCACAGTCCGACTGCTCCCTCTGTACCACCTCACTGCTGCCTCTTCCCTCCCATGGCTGTGGATGCTGAGAATACCTGATGGTGAGCTTCAGGCATGCTAATCTCCATCTCAGAGACTGCTATCTGGGGGAAACCGACCTGCAACCCCAAGACATCACTCAAATGTCAGCAATCTGTTGACCAAGACTGCGGTGTGTCCAGGCAAATGGCAAGCCACAAAGACCATGAACTGGTGTGAGGCACACCTGATTGGCCTCTGACTCCCCACCACCAGCTCTATGACCAATTAGAGAAAAGGCTTTGCCATGGCGTCCTAGAGACCATGCACAGATCCTCAGGGGCCACAAGGCCAAGGTCTTGAACCACAGCTCATCTATAGCAAAAGGATATTTGTAATCCTCGTGTGTTCTGGGCTGCAAGGAGCTGCTACGAGGCCAACTTTTCTTCACCTCCCTGTTTCTTTGGGAGGTGGTTTCTCATCTCCTTCTGGCTCTGAAGAGGTATGAGGGTCCCCGCCTCGTCCTCCTCAGAACAGGGCTACAGAATATAAAACGTCTTAGCAGCAGACTATTTCACAACTTGGTTTGTGACCACCTTCTCTGCTAGAGATTTAGTTTGAACATATAAGAAAGATGTATTGGAGTTCTAGCCCCAGTATCTCAGAGTGTGAACTTATTCAAGCACAGGGTCTTTACAGAGGTAAACAAGTTAAAAAGAAGTCCTTAGGGTGAACCCTAGTCCAATACAAGAAGGGGAAATCTGGACAGAGACGTACACACAGGGAGGATACTGGAGAAGAAGAAGATGAAGCCAGAGACTGGGGTGCTGTGCTGCAAGTGGAGAAATGACAAGGAGTGGCAGGAAACCAGCAGGAGCTGGAGGGGAGGCATGGACAACTTCATCCACAAGTCACCAACCCTGCCAATGCCTCCATTTCAGAGTTCCAGCCCCCAGAACTGTGAGACAATAAATTGCTGGTGGTTAAGCCCCACTGTCTGTGGGGCCTGGTTATCGGGGCTGTAACAAACAAACACAACCTTCTTTGGTTTCACGGCTGTCCCTTTTTGATGTGCAGGAGCTGGCACCTTAGGGTTCTCTTCCTTCTGTGTCCATGTAAGTAATAAACTATCTGAATTGAAAAGTGGCTCATTGAATCGTTACCAGCCAAATCAGGCAGGGCTTGGCATTGCCTGTGGTGCTGTGCACTCGACGTGTGACTGAGGAAACCTGATTCAGTTTCTTCATCTATGAAGTGGAAATATCCCCCACTTCAGCACACGGTGTTGCAAATGACATGAACTGACACTCAAACACACTTGCAGTCTCTCTCTGGACAAAATGTTGATTTGGACAGTTCAACAGATATATAAGTCTGGTGACTATTCATGACCTAGTGATAATTATAAGCTTGGCAAAGGGATGGGATGGGAGGTCTAAAAAGCAAGACTTTGGTTTCTCAACACTATTCCATCCTATCTGGTCACTGCTCCAGGATTACCACCCCCACCCCATATCGGAAATACAAATGTTTCCAGGGACCTTCTGAGGCTCAAATCCTCAAAGGCGCTCTTATCATTCCATGATAAAATGAAAATCTCCAGCCTCCATAAATCTATCACAAATGTTCTCAAAGAACATCATCTTACATGGTCAGTTGATGACATAGGCCAGCACAGCATACCTTTATTCCAGTGACATTTGCTTCTATATCAAATCTTTCCCTTTAACTTAACCTCCCTTCTCTTTTTAAATTTTACTGAGATAGGAAAACAGATTGTTTTTCAGTACTAGTCAATCATTATTAAGTCAATCTCTACTTTTATTCCCTTTAGGCTAAGTTATTATGTTTGTTTTTCATTTTTGGCATGGAAATTATTTTGACAGGCAGTCAAACAGATGAGGGTCTCTGTTTCCCCTACAAGTTCTACACTGAGTTCTGCAATTGTCAAGGTGACTTTGTAGCTCCTATGGGCACTGCTTCTCTTCCTGAATCAGAACACTCATCCCTTGAATTTTATTGCGATTATATTATTAACATTAGTTACCATCCATTGGGTGCCAGGGACCATTCCAGGCACTTTATATGCATCATCTCATTAATGCTCAGCACAGTCCTTTAAGACAACCACTACTGCAATTCCACTGTCCGTGAGGAATCTGAAGCTTGGAGACCTTAACTAATCCGCCGAAAGTCAAACAGCCAGTATATGGCAGACCCAAGATCAAACGCACATCTACTAAGGCCAGGTTGGGCTGTTAACCCCTGTGATACAGGGCCTCTCATTAAAACTAAGGGTTCTGTCTTAGTTCAGGCTGCTTTAAATACAGATAGACCTGGAATGGGTATAAACAACAAACATCAATCTTCCACAGCTCTGGCAAATACAGTTCAGGGTGCCAGCACCACCAGGGGCTGGGAGGCCCTCTCCCTGGTTTACAGACACAGACAGCTGTTTTCTTGCTGTTTCCTTGCATGGCAGCAGAGGTACGGGTTGGAGAAAGAGAGAGAAGCTGTGAGTGCACAAGGACACGTTCTCTTATAAGGGCCCTCCTCCCATTCCTGAGACATCCATCCTCATGATCTAATTACCCCAAAGTCTCCACAGACCTCCTCCTTCTAACACCATTATAATGGGGGTTGGGATTTCAACACAGGAATGGGGGCAGGGGGAGTCGCACTCAGTCCCTTATAGGCTCATAGGAAATAGCCTGCTGACTACTGCTTCCAGAAGTAGTCTATTCATCTTAATTAACACTTACGTAAATAAGAACAAATCTAACACTTATCCCTATGGTGCCTTCCATGACATTTCCTTTTCAAATGATTCATTTAGCTTTTAGACTAATTATCTTGATGTATAAGCACTTCCAGTCTGTTTATACTGCATGTGATTGTCTTCTTATCTAAATTAACTTAAAAAAAAATCACTTCTACCTATAAAAACAGTATGTGCTATCAATGGCTTGGTCTTATATCCAAATGTTTGACAGCTCTTATTTTAATTCCATCTATTCATCTGGTAACAAAACACTGCTTATCAGATTTGGCTGGTAGGTTGGGTACATTATGAATTCAGATTGTTTTAACTCATGATTCCATGTTGTCTTGATCTTTACAGATTTTCTCACTCTGTTCCAATATTTTGTTTTTATTCTTACTTAATTTCGCTGAGTGCCAGGCATATACTGTTTTGGTCAGAGGTAGGCACAGTTCCTACCCAGGCAATTTTCATTCTGTTTCTTCACTGAGAACACATGAAACATACCAATTCTAAACATTCTTCACAACTTTAATAGGAGCTTTTCCATGTTTGCTTTTAACTTTTTGATAGAATTTGGGTTCTTTTTGAAGATTTGCAGAACAAAGTGTTTCCACAATGGAACCATGCAGAACAATCATTTTGGAACATTATATTCAATTAATTGTTAAAGTTTTTATATCATGGCCCCCAACTCTCTAATGAACTCCCTTAAATTCTCACAAATTTACTTTACGGTGGAGCACGCCTGCAATCCCAGTACTTGGGAGGCTGAGAAAGGATGATTGCAGGTTCTAGACCAGCCTCAGCAACTTAGTGAGACCCTGTTTCAAAAAAAAAATTAAAATGGGGTGGGCATGTACCTTGGAGGTAGAACCCCCGTGTGTGTGTGTGTGTGTGTGTGTGTGTGTGTGTGTGTTCAGAAAGCATGAAGATATACTGTACTACTTTTGTTAAACAGCATTGCAAGTAGAGAGCCTGACTTTTACACATGGCCCAATATTCTCTGTTGGATGCCAGAGAACCAGCGCAAGCTTTTAAGTTCCCTGTCTGAATGTAATACTTTTTAATGAAAGGCAAGGCAAAGGAAGGAGAGGCAGGAAAGGAAAGGAAGGGAATAGAGAGGAGAGGAGATGTCTCAGACGCCTTTGTTAAGATAAAGTATCACATGTCTCACATGACAGAGGACAGAGGCCTGGAGCCCTGAGTTCTGTTTCACTGCCCTACAGCACCTGGCCATACATTTTACACAGGATAAAAGTGCCAAAAAATAAATTAATATCTTTTGAGGTGACAAAAATGTTCTAAAACTGATTGTGGAGGTGGTTGTATATCTCTGTGAATATACTAAAAAACACTGAAGTGCAGACGTTAAATGGATGAATTGTATAGTAAAGCTCACATACAGTTTTATGACTAATTTTTCCCAGTTAATCATGCTTACTATGAGGCAAATAATCTTTCATTTGCCTCATTTAAAGTGAGTGGAGGCCATAGGTTAAAACAACAACAACAAAACATAATGGGAGACTAGGTATGTGAACCCTTACTGAGGTTTGAATGTGGTTTGTCCTTGCCAACTCATGATCAGGCTTTATTCTCCAATGCAACAGTATCCAGACAGATGGAACCTGGGGGTGGTAGGGGGAGGTAATTAGGTCACAAGGGTACCAACCTCAGAAGGGATTAATGTCTGTCTCTTGGGAGTGGGGGAGTTCCACAAGTTACCAAGGGAGTGTGTTGTTATAAAGCAAGGCACAGAGGCTGGAAACATAGCTTGGTGCTCTCCTAGTATTCAAAGCCCTGGGTTTGATCTCCAATATAGAAAGACAGCAAGGGAAGGAAGCCACCTTGTGTATCTGGTGTCTTCTGCACAGGCCACTTGCTGCTGTAGCCAGCACTCCTGCATGTTACACCCTCCACCATGCTGTGAAGCAGCCAGATATGAGCACCGTTCTGCTTGGACTTTCTAGCCACCAGAATCATGAACCAAATAAGCCTCTTTTCTTACAAAGTACCCAGAATTGGGTATTTTGATACAGCAATACAAAATGGACTAAGACAATGCTCAACTCTAAATTTAACCTCAAAATGGTATGTCCTTAGAATACAAACTCTAAGATCAGGCTTGCAGCTTCTTTCTAATTTTACATCATTTAAATTTCTACAAAAGTTCCCATTCCGATAGGCAATTTTTTTTCAACATGGTAAGACTGAGGGCCAGCTAGGAAAAGTAACTTTAACTTGCCTCAATTCATACAGAGCTGCTCTTCTGACTATACCAGTCTTTGGAGGAAATTGAGCAAATAAAAATGAACCTGAGGAATTTAGGACAATTTCCATTGGCTGTTAAAAATGGAGTAAAGATTGGACTTCTCTTCACAGAATGGATTCCCTCAGCTCCGACCTGCTTCGTCCTTTCTTTCTCACTCTGTCCCTTTCCGCATCCCCCTGTCTAGTCTAGGTCCTTTCGGGCCAGGTCCCTTGATACAATTGTTTTAATATTTCTTCCTGAGCTACATAGTGCCAAAGAATTAACATTGTTTCAGTTGCTTCTCTGCAAAGACCCCTCTTCCCAGGGCACAGACGGCCACCAGGTGTGTCTATGCAGGTAGCACTATTCTCCATCCCACTTGACTGCAGAAATAGCCAAGAAAAGTGAGTTAGGCTGAATTACTTCTGAAAACATTCACTGATTTGGTATTTCTAGAAAATAGTCTACTATCAACTCTCAAACACAGGGTAGAAATGGAGAGAAAATAAAAAAGCTAAACATGACCATCCAAATTATTAAGAGAAAACATCACAGCTGCTCCGGGCAAGGGGTCAGAGGGATGGAGAGGGAGAGAGAAGGGAAGGGAAACCCTTGCAAAGCAGACACAAGAGGCTGGTGACATTCATCATCATCGGTGGTGGCCTCATGGGTATCCACTGTGCCATTATCCTCTATAATTTAAACATTAAATGTACTCTAACTACCAAATATTATATAAAAATAAAATTAAAGGAAAAAGAATCCCTATGCTTGGTCGTCGCCCAGAGAAATTACATAATGAAGGAAAACATTACCTATAGTCCTTGCAACCATGTTTTTCTTTAAATTTTGTTTTCCTCTAAAATAAAATTCCAGCTGTTAATATTAGCATCTACTTCAGCACACAAGATAATGAGTTCAACCTCTCCGCTTTGAGGAAAAATGTGAAGCCTCATTTTCTTTCATATCAAATTCAAACAAGTCCAATAACAATGTTCAGAGGGCGGATGTAATGCTTTAGTCCAGGAAGGTGAACACGGGGGTCTGAGGGTCTGAGCCCCTGCCCCCAGGCTCAGGGGGTGGCCTGCAGAGGAACCTGCACTGCCACATGGGGCAGTAGCTCCAGGGCCAGGTCTGCTTCCCTCTGGATGGCCACAAAGTGCCCACTCTCTGCAGTCAGGTTTCCCCATCTGCAAAAGTAGGTGCTTAGCACCTCACACGCTGTTGTCCAATCAAAACTGTCCCACATGATGGAAACCCTGAAAGACGTGTGTCATTGTCAAGTTCATCTGAGAAGTGCTGGATTTAACCAGGTTGGGCAGGGAAAGCTGATAAAAATCATTAGCTGAGTTTGTCCTACCTAAACTTTAAATGACAAAGGCCAAGTGCGACCCAAATTTGGGATTCCCCTGGTTACCCAAGTTGTACCTTCCTGCCTCTTAGAATAAATTTTTAACTATTTGGAGTCAGACAAACCAGGTTTTTAGCATACCATGAAATAAACCCTACACAATATTACTGAGGTTACAAGCAAGCCAAATCAATCAAGAGGCGACATTCCAAGCCCACTAGTGATTAATTTTCCTTTGCAAAGTGAATAATATTTCTGTACACAGGACCAACCAGGAAGCCAAATTTTGAGATTTCTTCTTTTCTCCTAAATCTTTCATATATGCTGGTTACCTGTCTATGACAAAAAGGGTTTGCAACTTTCCCTTCCCATCCAGGCGCACAGCAAGGCAGATGGTGCTCTCCAGATTCTGCGGATGGGGAAAGGGAAGTGCGGAAGCCACTGTGCTCAAGGGTGGGGCGGAATGAGTGAGCAGGAGGGGACCTGAGTACAGGCGACATGAGTCTTCCCCGCATCCATAAATCACAGCACACCCTCCAGGGCACACCTCTTTCCAAAGGCCTCCCTGAATATGCCAAACCCACAGGCATTGTCACCTATTGTGTCTCCTAGGACCCCTCTATTCCTAGACATTCAATAAACTCCTCCATAGAATAAGAATTATATCCTTACCTGTCGAATTATTAAGAAATTAATAAATTAAGAAATTAATTTCATTTAGAGATGCTCCTCTACTTGCAATGGTTTGTGTCCTGATGAATCCACTGTAAACTGAAAATATTGTAGGTGGAAATGCATTTAACACACCTAACCTACTGAGCACCCTGGCTTAGCAGCACAGCCCACCGGAGAGGATGGCTATTTCCCCTCATGACTGCAGGGCCGACTGGGAGCTGTGGCTCATTCTCCTGCCCAGCATCACCAGAGAGGATCTGCCCACCTATTGCTAGCCCAGGACAAAATCCAAACTTGAAATTCAAAGTATAGTTTCTGCTGAAGGCCTATTGCTTTCACACCATTGTAAAGCCCAAAAAACTGAAAGTCAAATCATCATGAATCTGGGATAGTTTCTATTAAAGACCTTATGAATTAGAAAATGCTATACAAGGTAAGGTCTGATAATTATCCCCATCTCTTTACTTTGTAAAGTTTTATGAAATTCATCTGATTAACAACACAATGATAGTTACAACTTAGTGCTTTCATATGCTAGGCACATATACTTACTTCATCTTCAAATGAAGCCTACGAGGGAGGTCATTCAGCTCTTATAACTTGCTAGTTTTTGTGACTTTGGGCACCTCTTTTTTTTTTTGCGGTACTGGGGATTGAACCCAGGGGCATTCTACCTCCAAACTACACTCCCAGCCCTATTTTTTATCCTTTATTTTGAAACAGGGTCTCACTAAGTTGCAGAGGTCCTCACTAGCTGAAGCTGGCCACGAACCTGCGATCCTCCTGTCTCAGCCTCCCAAGTGCTGGGATTACAAGCGTGTGCCACCACGCCCAACTTGGGCACCTCCTTAATTGCTCAGTCCCCCATCTCTAAAAGGTTTGGGTCATCATGTAAACCACGTAGTAAATACACACATGTTGCCTTTTATTTCTCACTCACATGTGGCTGGACCACCAATGAACTCAGATCCAGCTGCTTCTCTAGCTTCCTTTGTCCTGACACTTATCATTATGGTCTGTAATCTACAGAAGAGTTTGCATATCTGTTCATGTCACCTGCTTAAATGAGTTTCAGGGGCAGGGACCACATTTTATCCCTCTTTCTATTAAGCATGGTGACAGACACACAATGGGAATAATTGTCTGTGGAACTGAATTAGAAAGCCCCACGGCTCTTTTCCTGACTCCTGGAGTCACCAACCTTGCTGTGGCTGAGGAACCAGGGAAGCTGGCTCTCCGAGCAGGGAAGCAGGAAACCTGAACCAGGAGAAGGGCCATCAGAGAAATGCTGACACAAGAAAAAAAAAACTACTGGAAAGAGCAAATGATTGATGGTAGGGCTGGGACATACTTCCCTCTTAGGTACATACACCAAAGGATTAAGGGATAGATCTCTTCTGGCAGAAGGGATGAAGGGATTAGAAAATGGAAACTTGGAAATGCTGAAGGTCTTTTAGTCTTGTTCAGGAGAGCCAAAGTGTAAAACACATCCAGCTGGTGAGGAAGAAACAGAATAGAAAGTGCCAGGCTCCGAGCAGCAAGGACGAAGGGCCTTGGGATTTGCTGAGGCCAATGACGCGGTTCACCCTGTGTGCAGTTACCGAGCTCCTCCAAACCCACCTTCCTGGACTCTGCTGTGTGAGCAAGGCTGTGCAAACTGTATTTCTATTTGCCAGTGGCTCCTTGTCAGGCTTTGCCAACTGGCCCTAGATGGGAAGCTGCAAGCTGGAGGAGGGAGAGGGGACCTGCTCCTTCTGCAGGCTGCCTGTCTCTGTTAGGGTCCTCAGAGGTACCACTTCTGCACATGGTCAATGCCAGTTTCACCGCTAGCAGCAGCTGAATCCATGTTGCAATTTTTTCCAGCACCTATAGGGCCAGCCTCACTGCACCCTTCCCTAGAGATGTCCGCAGAGCCGCTGACACCATCTCCGCTGAGGTGGGTACAGCACTCTGGGTCCCTCCTCTGAGCTCAGAGACACTTGCTTATTACTCACTGTCCAGAGGGATTCTGCCTGCCCTGTCTGTCCCACCTCACTTGTTCTGTGTGCTGCTACTGAGTGAGAACCATGTCAGTGGCCTGGGCCTCAGTTCTACGGGACCCCTCTGCAAAGCTAACGTTAGCGTGCGTCAATTCCAACTCCTTCCTTTGTTCCCGAGTCTTAGAGGGGAAGCTGTTTTCTGCAGTTGCAGCTTCCGTGATTCTTTTCTGCTCTCCTGTTGACTTTTTAGTCCCCCTTTTTCTAACATTTCCTTCAATTTAGTTATTTGTATTAAAAATCAAACACTGAAAAGGTTTCTCTCGTGCCCGGACCTTGATGGGCAACAAGGAGAACAAGGGAGACAAAGATTGACTAAGAAGGGCTGTGGTCTCAGTCCGGTTATCATGCGAAATTCTAATCAACTACAGAAATAAGACCCAGAAAAATCAACTTACAACATAAATCTACACAAAGAAACTAAGAAAAAATGGGACTGAGAAAAGGGCATTGCTCTGGCAATACAAAGTTGCTTCCAGCACAAATCCCCCGGTTATATAGTGAAACTTCAGAGTACCAACTCTGTCTCCTTGTCTTACACACTCAACAAACACTCACCAAGTATTAAACCCTACATTAAAGTGCCCCCAACCCTGCAAAGGAAAAGACACCAGACCTGAGAACCTTCAAGTTTCTTTACACTCCCTTCTCAGATAAAACCCAGTGGTTTCAAAGAGACTCCAGGAAGGTGAGGGACATAGCAACAAGCACCTGGAGGGTTAGGGCCTCTGGGCTGATGGGACAGGGCTGGAGGGGCACATCACTTACACATGCCATGTGGCAATGACTCCTTTCCATGGGTCTTTAGCCAGGGATTTAGCTGCAGTGGGTCCAGTGACCTGCTGCCCTGCAGGGACATCATTAATCGGGTTTGAATGATGACAGCACTGAGAAAGAATGCCGAGCCCTGCACTGTCGGCACAGGATTCCTCCACTGGCCTCCTGTCCCCTGCCTCTCTGCTGCCCTGTAATGTCATGAGAAATTTAGCCTGAGCCTGAATAAAATAGAATCTAACATTTTCCTATGGGCTATTTTTCAATAATTTCCTCCCCAAATAACCTGAGGAATCAAAATGGTTTGTAATGCTTCACAGTTATTCTCATTTGACAGGTAATACCTTAGACAGCCTTCGTTCCTATGGGAAGTGTGAAGAACCTGAATTTGACAAGCTAGATAGGACATAATTTCTTCTTGCAGAGTGTCCCAAGGTTCTTAATGTCTTTTATTTCCTTCCTTCCTTCCTTCCTTCCTTTCTTCCTTCCTCCCTCCCTCCCTCCCTCCCTCCCTTCCTTCCTTCCTTCCTTCCTTCCTTCCTTCATGGAGAGGGAGGTTGAAAAGGGTAGAGAGAAAGGAAGAAAACTGCCTCCCATTTCTGTTGGAGGGTCAAATCTGCACTATTTTCTTTAATTTTTCTTTGCTGCATCTAGTTGCTTACTTGTTACCCCCTCGTCCCTGATTAACAAAGATATGTGTCGCTGGGAGGAAGCTGGGGGAGGCAGAAGGCGCAGTTCCTACATGGAGGTGCCTTAGTGGGAAACTCTCCAAGAGAAATGGCTTAAGAGTGCGTGGGGGGGGGGCACTGAACTTCCCTTGGACCTGATAAACGTGCTACTCACTGTCAGGAGGGCTTCTGCCTGTTCTGTCCATCCCACCTTGCTTGTCCTGTGTGCTGCTACTGAACCAAACCGAGCCAGTACGCAGGAAGGCTTTGTCAGCTCACTCTTCCTTGGGCCATGACAAGGAGATGAGGCAGAAAGCAGAGCGAAAGGGCCGGAAGGAAGATTCGAGAGCTGAGGAAGAAGGTAAGGAAGAGCCGTGGATTGTACAAAGGGTCAGGGCTGTGAGAAGGAATCAAATAGGAGCTGTGTGGCTCAAGCTGATGGACGGTCCTTGGAGTATCAGCCGTGACCTTCCAGAGGTCCATGTACCTGCCATGTCTTCGTTTCTGGGTTTCTCCCGCTTGGGGCCGACTGTGGCCAGCCAGGAGTGCTGACTGTTGTGAATACGAAGCATTTCCTTGGTGAAGGGAGTGAAGGAAGATACAGCAGGGTATGTCCAGACCAGAGACAGTGTCAGCTCTGCTTCCACTTTGCTATCGGCTAGTGAATGTGAGTGGCTGAAACATGGGACCCTCTTAGGAAATCGGCAAATGCCAGCCCAGATTGAAAGCAAAGGCACCAGAGAAATCCAATAAACACAGAGTCTGGGATGGGGGCTCAGCCTGTCTCAGGGTTGGCACATTGGTAAATCTTCCACTGTGAGGCCTCTCATTGCTATTTTCCATGGATTTAAAATATTACAAGTTTTGAAGTAAAAATGCTACATTCTAAAATCCTTGAGCAGGGATGTAAAACTGGAACCATCTACAAGGTGTATTGTCTGCACACAATTTGGCATCAATTTACTTATCTTAAGTCTTTCTGTTTTCTTTATTCATTCCACAAATATTTATTGAACACTATGGGGAAAGAAACATGAAAAATTCACGAGAGACATATCAGTTAAAGAAATATCAGGAATGAAGCACAAACACACAAAGTACTATGGGAATTTAAAGAGGAACAAGACTAGTTGGGATATTCACGAAGGATGGGGCTAGGTGAATCTGATGACTATATAATGGTGAGAGGAGGGAGAAGGTCCTGGGGCAAGAAAATATGGATCCAGCAGAAACAATCTATCAGTAGAACCCAGAGACACTATCTGGGCTCCTTCTAGCTTTCTATGATATGGCATAGATGAGATGTTTACAGTGTTGAATTTAAAATGCAATCAGGACACCCAAGTGGTAGTAGGCACCTGGATTGTCTATCAGGAGGAATCCAAGCCAGAAGTCAACCTGTGAGTACAGAAGTCATAGCTTGTGTTTCTGTGGTCTTCCAGAGAAGTTACTATAACTTGTAGATACACATAAGATTTCTTGTCATATTCAATAAACTCTCAAATAGAAGAAACTGACCATTTAGTCTAGGATCATTCAATTTCTGAGTTTTCTCTCCTTCCTGTTGGCAGTTGGCCTCGGTCTCTTACTATGATTTTAGATATCCAAACTTTATTGAAGTATGGCATTCCTTTCCTCCCATGTTCCAGGAGATTAATTTATAATTCTGTGAATAAAGATGAAAGGTGAGAGTTTCCTATCCAAGATTCAATGGTATTAATACCAGAGTTCCCTCATCTGTTCCCAATGTTTCAGTAAACATAAGTCTAGATTTATTGTCAGAGTGTGATGTTGTCTATGTACCTGTTCTCTCATAGATATCCAGAGTCAGGGATACTACCCCAGCAAGGGGGGGGGATGGAATAATCCATGGGGGCAGTAGCCTTGGGTGCAACTGGGGGGCATTGAATAAAAATAAGGGAGTGGCAGAGGCGCATAGGGGTGTGTTGAGTAATTTTTTTTTCTGAAAAAGGGAGGGTAAGCCAATAAGTTTGGGAATCTGTGTCTTAGATCTATGTTTTCTTTAAAAATATGTGGTTCATATGGATAATTTAATGGCCTCAGAATAATAAATCTTCACAGCTGATCATGATGACTGGTTAGTAATTTCTTACGGTTAATCCAGTTCCCCAGGATTTTTTTTGGGGGGGTTGGGGATTGAACCCAGGGGCATTCTACTTCTGAGCTACACCCCCAGTTCTATTTTTTTTTTTTTGCGGTACCGGGGATTGAACCCAGGGGTGTTCTATCTCCTCGCTACACCCCCGGCCCTATTTTTTATACTTTATTTTGAAACAGGGTCTCACGAAGTTGCAGAGGGCCTCACTAAGTAGAGAGAGAGAGAGAGAGAGAGAGAGAGAGAGAGAGAGGGAGAGAGAGAGAGAGAGAGAGAGAGAGACAGAGAGAGTTGAGGCTGGCCGCGAACCTGGATCCTCCGGTCTCCTCCCAAAGTACTGGGATTACAAGCGTGCGCCACCACGCCCGGTGACTTTATTTTTCTATTCTTTATTTTGAAACAGGGTTTCACTAAGTTGCGGATGGTCTCAGTAAGTAGATAAGGCTGGCTGCGAACCCAGATCCTCCGGTCTCAGCCTCCCAAGTACTGGGATTATAAGCGTGCACCACCACTCTTGGCTCCTCAGGAATTTTACTCTGTGCTTATAATGTCCAAGGGAATGAGTTCAGTATTAAAAAATTGAAAATAAGCTGGGCGTGGTGGTGAATGCCTGTAATCCTAGTCCTTGGGAGGCTGAGACAGAAGATCGCAGGTTAGTGGCCAGCTTCGGCAACTTGGCAAGGCCTTCCGCAACTTAGTGAGAGAGACCCTGTTTCAAAATAAAAATAAAATAGGGCTGGGGGTATACACCCTCAGAGGCAGAATGCCCCTGAGTTCAATCCTCAGTACCATAAACAACAACAACAACAACAAAAGAT
>PVJS01002861.1:33451-52161 GCA_004027185.1 Glis glis
AAAAAAAAAAAAAAAAGAAAAAAGAAATGGTAATCCCAGTACTTGGGAGGCTGAGGCCACAGGATTCGGGTTCGCAGCCAGCCTCAGCTACTTAGTGAGGCCTTCGGCAACTTAGTGAGACCCGGTTTCAAAATAAAGAATAAAAATTAGTGCTGGGGGTGTAGCTCAGAGGTAGAATGTCCCTGGGTTCAATCCCCAGTACCGCAAAAAATGAAAAAATTAAAAATAAAAAAAAATAAATGTAAGATAAATATAATGGTAGCTTAAAATCAGCAAAAGAGAAAAGCTATATGCAAAAGTGAAGCAAAACCTTTTCCCCTTCAAAAAAATCAAAGTGCTGACCAGGTCAGTACAATGTACACAGCTATACCAGCACTAACTAATATAAAATCGAATGGGATGAGTCCTGCATACATAGAGTTTAGGAGTCAAAGATATATGTGACTCATGTATTAGTCCCATCTCATTTAAGCAGATTACATGCTGGGAATATTTTTCTCAGAGCGGGGATGGATCTGAATGAATGCTTGCATTACGGCAGGTTCCTGTTCAGCCAATGGCACACCTCTGTGCTAGATGACACCAAGGTGCAGACTGTAGATATAACCTCATGAACTGTGAAGCCTGTGGCAGGGCTGTGGAGTCCTCAGCGGGGCTGCCTGGGTGCTTGAGCCCCTAACCAACTGAATCTACATCTCTGGGGGTAGCACCTGACATCAGTCTCTTCAGAAAGCTCCCTGGGGAACCACTGGGAACCGCTGCTGAAGTCTACTGCAAGGTGCTCATCTCACTCGGTAAAAGGCCACTGGTCATGCATCTGTCATTCTTTACTGTTGCATTTGCCTGCACTGAGATGCATTTGGAAGCACCGTCGACTTTAAATATACTATCTACCATTTACCGTGCCTTGCAGTGTGCCAGGTATTGAGCTGAGAAGCTTACATACATTTTGATATATGGTCCTCAAAAACAACCTTAGGAGGTAAGTACTACTGGTTTCCT
Organism: Glis glis; assembly: GCA_004027185.1. NCBI lineage: Eukaryota > Metazoa > Chordata > Mammalia > Rodentia > Gliridae > Glis > Glis glis. The sequence goes on from PVJS01002861.1 coordinate 34,454, forward strand.
AGTTCACAGAAGAGAAGCTGTAGCTCACAGAAGTTAAGCGACTTGCTCAAAGTCAGAAAGCTCCTCAGGGTGGAGCTGGGATGTGAACCCTGGCTGCTTGGCATGAGAGTTTGTGCTTCTCATTGCTGAGATTCACCGGCTCATTTATATGTATGGAATATTCAATTTTTCAAATGTGTTCTGCATCTATGCACAGAAAGCAGTATGATACATATTTATCCATAAACTGGAGAAAAATAAAAATCTATTTGGAAGTGATTTGCCAAAAGGATATATATTCAGCATCTATTTTCATAAAACATTTTCCTGATTATGTGTGTCCAATCTCAGCATCCAGACTCTTAACAGGATCCTGCTGGCACTCCTCGGTGCAGTATGTTTCAGTGTGCTTCCCCTAACGCTGACGGAGACACTGCAGGATGACTGCAGCAGTCCAGCGCATCTGCAGCGGTGACCGCATCAGCCTGCAAATTGAACAGGCTCTGAAATGTATGGCACTGCCGAGAAGCTACAGGGTGTTTACTGTTTTCAAAATAAAAGACAATCGTTCTATTTTTGTGGAGAAGATTTCTGCCAAAGACAAACTAGTTTTATGAGCTTAGTCTTCTGCTGAGCATGGTTCATGCCTCTACCATATGAAAGCTAACCCTACGACTAATAAATGTTAATATTTACAGAGCTCTATCTATGTGGCAAATGCTGTCCTAGTGCTTTTCACTAATCCTCACACCACCCCCCCCATTACAGACAGGGAGGCGTAGAGAGGCTAAGAGACTTGCCCAAGGTTACAGGTAGGCGGCAGGGTGGGGACTGGGCGAGTCGGCTCCAGTTCCTGGGCTCTTTACTGCCTCCCTTACTATATACAGAAGAGCATCAATTTACAATGGGATTACAACTTGATAAAGTTGAAAGTATAAATGGAAAACACATTTAATACATCTAACCCATGGACCATCACAGCTTAAGCTACCCTGCCCTAAGCATGCTCAGAACACTTACATTAGGCTGTAGTGGGGCAAAATTATCTAACACAAAGCCTATTTAATGACAAAGTGTTAAATATCTCATGTGCATATACAGATGGGGGCATTTTGTAGAGATGACTGAGGCTGATATGATTATAGAATGTCCCCTGAAGAGCTCATGAATTAATGCTCAGAGTTGATGCAATTAAGTCATCAGGGTTATAATCTCATCAGTGGATAAATACATTGTAATGGATTTACTAGGCCAGTGGGATATGGCTGGAGAAGGTGGGTCCTTGGGTATGTGGCCTTAGGGATTGGGCTTTTTGTCTTTGAATCCCCTTGCATTTGCTTCTCTTGCTTTTGACCTCTAGGATGTGAGATCAGAGACTTGCTGTCTCCCTCTAATTGTTTCCTGCTGCCATGCCCTAAGCTCTGCAGACCCTGGCCTCACATGGATTGAACCCTGAAATCTCCCCAAACTGTGAGCAAATAAATCTTCCTTCCTCTATGTTGTGTGGTCAGTTATTTTGGATCACGGCAGTGAGAATGTTGAATGAGACAGGTGCAAAGACACACAATACAATATCTGAAAAATGTTGGCAACACAGCATTCCATAGTATTGGCTCTTTCGCATTGTGATCACAGTACTGATTAGGATCTGTAGCAACCTGCTGCTGTCCCACATTGGGAGAGAGGATGGGATTGCATATCGCTAGCCAAGGAAGAGATCCAAATTAAAAATTCCACGTCTGAGGGTAGAGGTCAGTGGTGGAGCATTTGCTTAGCATGCGGGGGGTTAGGGTTCAATCCCCAGCAATGGGAAAAAAAAGATGTCAAAATTCCAAATGCAGTTTCTATTAAATGCTTTATCACTATTGCACCATTCTAAAGTCCAAAAATCATAGGTCAAACAATAGTAAGTTGAGAACCATCAGTTTCAGGCTCTGGACAGGCAAAGTGATTACACAGGCAAATAAGATACAGCTCCTCAGGAGGTAGAGAAACACCCATCACAACAGAGACTGGATGGGGAGGGCCAGTTTGCTATTTAAGTCTGAAAGAGCAACATAGTAAAAACTAACCTAAAAGTGTCAGGCAATACTATCAACAAAGGGTTCGTCTGATAGAGTATTAATTCTGGAGAACAATCCCCTGAGAAGCTCACCATGGTGTGAATATAAAGGTGTAGATAAAGAGGCAGGTGTGGCCTTAGGATGCAGACAGACCTTGGTCTGAGACCTGACTCAGTGAGCTCTGAGTGTCTTGAAGGTCACCCAGGGATTAGAGCATTCAGACAGTTGGATTCCCACAAGGAATCGCATGTAAAAGAACCCATAAAGCATGGCATCTAGTGGGCAATGAAATAAAAGGTGATTACTGAGCAGAGAGGACTCAGAGGAAAGAGAGCTCTCCAATGAGAAGGGAGATGTATGATAGGCAGGGCCAGTGGAACCCATTAGTTTAACAGAAGGGTTTTCTTTTTTCTTGGGGGAGTCAGCAGGGGAGGGAGAAGGTAGTGCCATGATCTCAGCTGCAGAGGTGCCTGTGACTGCTTTAATACAGAGGTTGCAAAACAGTTCATGGGCCAGTGTGTTGCTTTGTGTTTTAATATGAATGATTTATTTACACTTGAAAATCGGGAATTTAAGATTATCTGGATTTCAAACTTCTTTTATTTTTGGTACTGAGGATTGAATGCAGGGGCATTCTATCTCTGAGCTACACCCTGTTTTTATTTTTGAAACAGGGTCTAGCTAGGTCTAGCTACTTGCTGAGGCTGTCCTTGAACCTGCAATCCTCCTGTCTCAGCCTCCCAAGTACTGAGATTACAAGTGTGCGCCTCCACACCTGGCTTACAAACATGTTTTAGAAATAAAGAGATGGGAAGCACTGGGCTTGGACATTCTATATGAACAAAGCAGAGGCTCCATTTAAGAAAGGGGGCAACCCCATTCCCTTGACACTGGGCCCCTTACTTCATTTATTTATTTATTTATTTATTTATTTATTTATTTATTTATTTATTTATTTTTTGGTGCTGGTGATTGAACCCAGGGGCATTCTACCTCCAAGCTACAACCCCAGCCCTTTTTATTTAGAAACAGGGTCTTGCCAAGTTGCTGAGGGTCTCACTAAGTTGCTCAGGCAGGCCTAGAACCTGCAATCCTCCTATCTTAGTGCTGAGGCTGGCCTTGAAACTGCGATCCTCCTGTCTTAGCCTCCCAAGTACTGGGATTACAGGCATGGGCCACCACACCAGGCTGGTTCCTTACTTCTTTATGTGCAATGCCTGGCCCTGCACACATATGCATTGGTGACCCTGAGGTCAAATACTGGTAACAGGAGAGAATGCAGCTGCTCTGGAGGCCATGTTTCACAATAAGGGGAAAACTCAGCATGATATGGCCTGGCTGTCTTTCTCCTTGGAGAATAAATGGGCAGTGAAAACCACTGGCCTCAAGTACTCCCAGCCTGCCTTCTCCTCCTACCCCACCAAAATCAAGAGTTTTACATGTCTTTAAGCATGTTGTCTCATAGTTTACATATACAATTCAACAACATGTATTAAAACATATTATCCCATTTAGTAGCCCTATGAGATAAATATGATTGTTGTTTACAAATGAAAATACTGATGCATAGATAGGTAAGTAATTACCCCAAGGTCACACTGGGGAGATTTGAGCAGTGCTTGAATTACTACCTCCAGAGCTCATGAACTTGAGGCAGTATGAGACAATGAACCTAAAGAATGTTAAATAAGACTGGAATATAGTAGTTTCAGGTTTTTTACTGTAAGTCTTCTCAGAACCTTTAAAATACTAATGGGTCTTATGAATTTCCAAGTAAAGGAAGCGGCATCGCCAAATTTAGCCATGATATCTGCATAGAAATATGTAGTGTTGGAAAGGATGGGTTTTGAAACAAGAATAAAAACTAAGTATAGGTTGACCAAAACAGATTTTTTAAAAATTCAAATGTTTGCAAATAATATTTTTGAAAATAGTATTTTACTTATAAGAATCTATTAGCTTATAACTCAACCTTTTCCTTACTAACCTGAAATATCCCCAATTAAAACAAAACCTGTTATGATTCTATTCATCCAAAAGTTTTATTAACTATAACTCTAGCACTACTACAACAACAAAACAATAAAAAAGCTCATACATATATAATAGTTTTATGTTTATTGTTTTAGATATTACTCAATACAATCTTTTTGGATTAGGAATTACTGTGTTCCCATTTTATAGATGAAGAAAACTAGGTCCAAAAAAGGTTAAATAAATTTACAAAGATCAAAGAGGTACCAAGTAAATGATGGTGCATTAATCCTCTCTTTTGTGTGTGTGTGTGTACCTCACTTTATTTTTTATATGTTTTTATTAATCCTCTCTTTCTACTGAAATATATCGTTAAGTGTTGCCAGATATTAGTGTACTGATTAAACACTAATTTAGTATATTTTTGATATTGAAAGCATTTTATTTTTTATTTACTAACCATTTAAAGATTATTCATGTGGTAAGTCATAGCTACTAATAAGCCATATATTTTGAGTAATCCCATTCTTCAATCAACAGTGGTTTATAGCCAATACATTATAAAGCAGCTTCTAAACAATGTGGCTTACTCATATTAGAATTACTAGAACTTTAGTAAACCAAGGAGCCAATTATAAGTACCAGTAGTCTCTTTTCCCCCTAAAAGATACAAACAGATTTCTTTAGGAAAATGGATACACATTCAAGGGAGGAGGTGAGCCATCTTCAGAGGGAGAGACAGCCCCAATAGTCTTTAACACAGAATTTAAACACCAAGAATTTAAAGAAGAATTAATGTTACTCCTCAAAACCTTCCAAAATAACTGAAGAGGAAAGAATACTTCCAAACTCATTTTACAAGTCCAACATTACCCTCATACCAAAGACAGATAAGAATGCTACAAAATAGTAAAAAATAGAATTACAGGTCAATAACCCTGATGAACGTAAATACAAAAAATCCTTAGCAAAATGCATGCAATAGCACATTAAAAGACTTGAAAGCTGATTAGGTGGAATTTTTCCCTAGAATGGAAGAATGGCTCAACATGTGCAAATCAACAAATGTGATATACTACATTAACAGAATCAAGGATAAAAATCATATGATCATATCAAAAGATGCAGAAAAAGCATCTTTTCAGGATTAAAACACAATAAGTTAGGTATAAAAGAATATAGCTCAACACAATAAATGTAATATATGAAAAGCCCACAACTAACACTTACTCAACAAGTAAAAAGCTCAAAGCTTTTCCTCTAAAATCAGGAATAAGACAAGGGTTCCCCTCTCACTTTCACTCAACAAAGTACTAGAGGTCCTAGCCAAAGTAATTAGGAAAAATAAATGAAAGGTATCCAAATTGGGATGGAAGAAGTTAAATGGTCTCTGTTTGCAAACGACATGATTTTATATACAGAAAATGTGAAAGGCTTCATAAAAAACTATTAAAACCAATAAATGAATCCAGTGAAGTTGCAGGATCAACAGGCGAAAATCAGATAGGTTTCTGTACATTAAAAGCACACTATCCAAAAAAGGAATCAAAGAAACAATCCCATTTACAATAGCATCAAAAGAAATAAATACTTAGGAATAAATTTGAGCAATGATATGAGAGATTTGTACAAAATGATAAAATACTGATGAAATAAATTGAAGAAGATTCAATGTAATCCCTATCAAAATTCAATACCATTTTTTACAGAAATAGAAAATACAATAGTATAATTCATATGTAAATACAAGAGGCTTCAAATAGTCAAAGCATTTTTGAACAAAAAGAACAAAGCTAGTGGCCTCACATTACCTGATTTCAAACTATATACAAGGCTACAATCATCTAAACAGAATGGTACTGGCATAGAAACAGGACTATAGACCAATGGACCTGAAGAGAAGGCTCAGAAATAAACCCAAATACATATGGTGGTTAACCAATCATTGACATGGGTGCCAAGAATACACAACAAGGAAAGGATAGTCTCCTCAATAAATGGTACTAAGACAACTAGATATTCACATGAAAAAGAATGAACTTGAATGCTTGTTATATACCATACACAAAAATCAACTCATAATGGATTAGACTTAAATATAAGATCCAGAACCATTAACCTCCTACAAGAAAACCTAGGAATAAAACTCTCTGACATTGGTCTTGCAATGTTTTTTTTGGGATAGGACACAAAAAAGCACTGGCATTAAAAACAAACATAAACACATGTGCCTACTCAAACTAAAAAGCTTCTGCAAAGCAAAGAAAAAAAATCAATACAATAGAAAGACAACCTAGAGAATGGGAGAAAACATTTGCAAACCACTGGCAAATCAAAATTCTACAGAACAAAGGTTCTATGAAATAAGAGTTTATTGAGTCATTACAGATGAAAACCAGAAAAAGAACCAGGTCCAGGGACAAGTTCCAGCAACTACCAGTAGCAGGGCTGGGTAGCAGCTGAAAAATGTCATCTGGACCAGAGCTAAGAGAAACTATAAACTTTATAGAAAGAAAGCACTGTAACCTAAAGCTATAGGTTAGAGGTGTGGGATAAAGGAAAGTGGACAAAGTTTCGGGATAGGAGAAAGTCTATAAAGGGAGGTACTTACTGCTTCTGCTTTGGTTGGAAACAGTAATCTGAAAAATTTATACTTAAATAGAATCCAGTGACCCTGATGCTGGGATATAAGTCAAGGTTTCAACACAGTCTTTTTGGCAGCTATTAACTGATTAACTTCTCTTATCTGCCCCGCTAACACCCTTCATTCGTTGCCTTTGTAATTAAATTTAGGAAATCTCAGTGTTTTTGTTTTATCACCATATATCAGACATGGGGTTAATATGCAAAATATATAAGGAACTCATTTAAATCAATAGTAAAAAACCCAAATAACTCAATTAAAATAATGGGCAAAGGACCCAAAGAAGGCATACAAAATGGCCAACACATGTATGAAAAGATGCTCAACAACACTAATCGTCAGGGAAATGCAAATCAAAACCACAATGAGATACCACCTCATACCTGTTAGAATGGCTATTATCAAGAGGAGAGATGACAAGAGGCTGTAAAGAAAAGGGGAATCTTTTTCACTATTGGTAGAACTATAAATTGGTACAGGCATTATGGAAAACAGTATGGAGGCAACTGAGAAAAATTAAAGAGAATTGCCTCATGATGTGGCACTCCACTTGTGAGTCTATATCCAAATCAGGATTTAGAAAAGATAATATCTACACCTCCATGTTTGTTAAAGCACAATTTGCAGTAGCCAAATATGAATCAATTTAAGTGTCATTAATAGATGAATGGATAAAGAAAATTCAGCACACACACACAACACACACACACACGAATATTAGCCACAAAGGAAGGATATCTGCTATGTATGATTAACATAGATCAACTTGAAGGATACTATACTAAGTGAAATAAGTCAGACACAGAAAGACAAATATGATAAAGGTATTCATATCTGGAATCTAAACACAGTTGAACTCAAGTGTCCTGGTCAACATTTTCACTGCTATAATCCAAGACAACTGATCACACCACTTAGAAGAAGGAAGATTTATTTGCTCCCAGGTTTTTGGAAATCTTGATGTTTCAGTCCATGTCACGCCAGGTTACATCTGTGGAGCTCAGGGCATTGTGGCAGGAAGCAGAGAGAGAGTGAGAGCAAGGGCTCTGCTTTCACATCATGGAGGCTGGAAGCAAGAGAGCAAGCAAGGGAATTCAAAGACCAAAGCACAGTCCCTAGGGCCACACTCCCAGGGATGCACCTTCTCCAACCACATCCTATCTGTCTAGGTCACCGCCTAGTAAACCCATCACAGTGGATTTACACACTGATGAGATTACAACCCACATGGCTTAATTACATCAACTCCGAACATTAATATGTGAGCTTTTCAGAGGACATTCTATACCTAACCATAACACATGGACACAGAGAGTAGAAAGGTGGTTATGAGAGCAAGAGTCAGTGGAGAAGAGAAGTGGGGGAGATGTTGGCCAAACGGTATACATGTTCAATTGTAAGTTGAAGACATTCTAGGGATGTAATGTCCAGCATGGTGAATATAGATATTAACACTCTATTGTTTACTTGAAATTTGATAAAATACAGATTTAAGTGTCCTGACCACACAATCACATAGAGACAAAAATGGTAAGTATGAGTGGTGATGGATATGTTAAATTGATGGTGGTAATTGTTATACAATGTGCATGTATATCAAATCATCACAGTCCATATCCTGAATACATACATTTTATTTCAATTAAATTTTTTAAATAAAAATTAAAAAAATTTTGAAGAGTAAATATTTATTTGCCTCACACAATTCTGCTTTCTTTTTGTGTATAGTTATTCCTGAAGAATTCTAGCGCTATGTTTCAGAATGAAAAGGAATATGGGAAGAAGGATATTACAGTAATAAAAATAAAGCATTTTTCTTCCCTGTGCTTCTCTTGTCATTTAGTTTCCGCATAACCTAATTCTTATTCTGATCAGAGAGGAAGGAGCTGAAAATCAGAATTTTATTAACACCATCAGCTATCTCCCCTCTCTCAGGCACATGCACAAACACAGCCCTCTGTTTTCTAATTATGCATTTCACAGATGAGCTTTCCTGGTTGCTCTTGATGCACATGATGCATAAAGTAGCTTTTGTTTTCAGAGATTTATGTCAAAGACCTCTTCATTAAATACTATTTGAGGGTAGATATATATCTATGGAAGGTTAAGAAACACAAAAGCATGCTGATAAAATAGCCATCAAGGAAGCACGTCAGTGACAGGCCCTAACATCCTCTTTCTCCAAAGGATGCATTTGAAATATGCACATACACGTGAAGGTACAGGCACACAAAGGTGCACACACATAGACACAGAGAAACAGGTGGAAGGAGCGAAGAGAAGGAGGAGAAATGGAGAGAAAGGGAAGGAGGGAAGGAGGGAAGGAGGGAGGAAAGAAGGGAAGAAGGCTATATTTCAAAAAGGCCATTAAAGCACTTTTAGAACACATGAAATTCTTATGCAGGGTAATGATCACTGTGAAAATGTATGACATAGGTTTGTTGACAAGTGAAATCAAGACATTTGCTTAGTAGTTTTGATGGGGCAGAGGAAGGGTGTTGCAGAAATTACCCAATTCCTTCTGAGAGTCTGGTGAATTCTGTTGTATCTGTCTTACAACTTAGACTAGTGGGTTTATGAAGGTAAAAGGAAGAGGGAAAGGAGAATGCTCAGAAGGAAGTGGCAATCAGAGGGAAGGGGCCGCCTCTATACTCCAATGTCTTACCTTGTCAGGAGGAATTCACAGCCTGCAGCACCTTCACCTGCACAAGCAAGGCCAGAGAGAGAGAGAGAGAGAGAGAGAGAGAGAGAAGGAGAGAGGGAGGGAGAGAGCATAGGCTTTTTTTTTTTTTGGTAAAGGCTTAGAACAGTGCCTGAAAGCAAGATATAAGATCTGCTAAATAAAGAAACAGAGAACTCTAATTGTAGATATAGAGACAGTGAACGAGTTGGTACCTATCGTTGAGCAATTTGATTTATTAATATTTTAAATGGTATTCATGCTTCCCTGGAAGATTTTAAGCTGCCAAATAAATGAAACTGCTTGAAAGTAGAGCCAATTTTATTCATTTTATAAATGGTGAAACTGAGGCACCAAGAGGCCATATTTAAGCACGTATGAATCTTCTGCACGTTCTGCAAAATACTGCTCATCTGGTCGAACCAACAGCAGGTACTCAATAGACACGGATGGCCCGAGATCTGTGACTATAACTGAGACAGAAATGTTCTTCTTTATTCTAATTCTATTCATTTTATAGATGCTAAGGAAGAACAGTGACATATTTGGCATACTAAACCATTTTATTTTTACAATTAGTTTTTTTTAAGCAGAACACTCATCCATTGGTGAGACGTTTGTTTAAAGAACGTCACTGGTCCAATGATGAATGAACGAGGGCTCGTAATCACCAGACACTGCAGCACAATTATTCCTTAAAGCCTTGGCTAAGCACTCATTTAATACGCCTCAAACAGCACTATGCAAGCTTCACAGCTTACTCTTGCTTTGAAAATACTCAAGCTGTCAAAAAATAAGTCAATAAATCATGAAATCTGAATCATCATGGAATCTCAAAGGTTGAATACTATTGTGTTTTAACTACACCAGAAATTCATTATTCTGTGTCTCATAATTTTAACCAATGCAAAAATTTTAACCTAATTTGTTGAAAGATAGTTCCAAAGTTTTTTTTTTTTTAACTGTGAAAAAGGTCATTTTTAATCTGGTGAAATCTGATGAAAAGTTAGCCTAGTCATAGAGAGTTTTCCATCAGTATACGCAAAAACTTAGTTATTTAGTAGCAAAGGATGCCACCCAAAAACTATTTCATATGGTTCCACCTGATAGTTGCATAACTTAGGGATAAGATCCCACCCACGTAATTTAACTAGAAATCTTATGACTTTGGCTGCCCCTTATATTCTACTTCATAATTTATAATGATACTTCTACTTTTATGCTTACAGAACAGATAGAACATTATTACTGATTCCCAAAACTTTTCTCCAACTTCATTCTTATGTTATAAAATTATAACCTGTGCCTCTTGAGGTTTTCCATGTCCAGGACCATATGACACCACAAAAAAGAAAAATTCCTATTCCTGGAAGCTACTGAAGGATATACGAGTCCTGTTCAAAATATTAACAATGACAACAACAACATCGACAAAACCTGTTGAAGCTCCTTTATATTCCATATACCCACTCCGCGGGGCTTTCTTCCTTCTGGATATGGGAATTTCTCTATTCCACCAGACACTAGTCCCTTGGCTAGGGATCTGCTTTCTCTTGGAACCCCATATCCCTTTTCTGTACTGGCTGATGCTATTTTACTGGTGTGGCTTAGTCTTCCCTCACCCACTTAACGCAATGGATTTTTGTGTTTGCATCTTTCCTTTATATTTCTTTTGGGAAGATATATGGGTAAATCTTAATTCATGTTATAACTTTCATCAATAGCCTTGTATATCTTTAAATTTTTAATTTTTAATTGTTCTATTACTTTGCTAAGACTTGTTGTGTATACATAATTTTGTGATTCTACTTGGTCCCTGCATGGGCACTTATGGAATCAGGGGATGGATTGTATGGAGCACATATTTTTAAAATAGGTCTCCATTAACCCAGACGTGGTGGCGCACGCTTGTAATCCCAGTACTTGGGAGGCTGAGACAGGAGGATCCAGGTTCGCGGCAAATCTCAGCTATTTAGTGAGGCCCTCCACAATTTAGTGAGACCTTGTTTCAAAATAAAGAATAAAAAATAGGGCTGGGGGTGTAGCTCGGAGGTAGCATGCCCCTATGTTCCATCCCCAGTACCGCCCCCCCATTAAAGCCTAAGAGGGACTTAACTTCCAAAGCACATCTGGGTGTGGCTTACCACACTCCGGCATGATGTATAGTGTACAAGTGTAACTCTCGCAGTACACAGGGATGACACAACACACCCACGGTATCAAGGGCAACACACAGGACCCTGGTACAAGGTACAATGTCCAAGACCTAATAGGCTACATACAGGCACAAGGCTGCTGACCAGCAGCACCTTGACAACCACATCGAGTCCCTCGCCACCTGAGGACTATGATTGTCAACATCTGAGACTGAAAATTTGCAGCTTCTCCTGCAAAAGAGCCTTGCCACCTTGCCATGCTGACCACCAATAATGAGGCTGAATGCTAACCTGACCATCTATGGTGGTAGCCATTGGGCAAATCCTCACCTTGGTTCTGGTTGAGCACTGGTTAAGGTCAGGCCTGAAGATGTGGAACAGACTCACAGTGGACCTGAACTTGAGACCCCAACACAGCCAGCTTAGCTCTGTGGTAAATGGATTGCCTGAACTGCTTTCCAGGTTGTACTATGTCTCTCTCTGCCCTAAAACAGCATGAGTTGTATAAAGTTTGCATGGAGTATTAACAAATAAAGAACCTGTCTTGGTCATGATTACAATAAATGTTTTTGAAATGACCAAAGAAATCTAAATTCTCTAAATCTGAGGACATTTTTAATTTTTTCTTTACAGTGTTATCATAAATATTATAGGAAATACATGAAAAGTACTTAGCACAGTCACTGTGGGTTCATAAATGCTTAATAAAGGTTAGTCAGCATTCCTAGTAATAATATGAGCATTTGTTTCTGAGACTGACTTACTGAGGTAAATCTGAGCTGGAGGTATCTTACCGTGATTTTTTTTTTTTAAATGGTACTAGGGATTGAAGCCAGGGGCATTCTACCTCTGAGCTACACCCCCAGGCATATTTTACTTTTTATTTTGAAACAGGGTCTAAGTTGTTGAGGGGTTGGGGTTAGAGATAATTGCAGAGGCTGGCTTCTAACCTGTGATCCTCCTGTCTCAGTCTCCCAAATACTGGGATTACAGGCAAGCGCCACCGCACCTAGCTTACTGTGATCATTTTTAAAAGCACATTGGGAAATAGCCTAGCTCCTTCAGGAGGAACCACTTGTGTGCACAATTAGGACACCTCACCATGCCTTTCTCTCTTCACTCTCCATTTTCAGCACTAACAGCAGTTTTAAGAAAGCAGCTATGGGCTGGAGGAGGGCTCCAGAGCACAGAGCAAATAACCCCCCCCCCAAAGCTGGGTAGAAATCGCCTGTGCGAGATACCAAGAGTTACGGGTGCGACTTTGTTCAGCAACACACTGATAGCTTCTTCACTTGCAAGATACATATATGTTTGATTTTGGTTTTTAACAAAAAGCAACAAATAATCCACTTAAAGGCTTTCTGAAATCTACGTTCTGCCCTCCGTGGCCTCCCCTCATTTCTGTGTTTGTGCATTTTCTGTTTTGTTTCTAACTTCCTGTTGTATTCCTAGTCAAAAGAGCAGTAAGTGTTCTGAAGCTGCTTCACATGCATTGGTTTCTCTCCCCAACTCCATGGGTGCTCTCTAAGACAGGAGCCATCAGTAGTGCTGGGCACACACCAGGCTCTCGATAAACAGATGGTGAAGGATGGATGCCCCAAGTCCAGTAGTGAAAATGGCTCCTGGCATCTGTTATACTATATACCTTTATGATTGCAAACCTCTCAACTATGGTCTTTTTGGCTTCCTCTAAATTCTGCCATGCTGCTGTGAATTCAAAATCCTTGCATTAATTTTATGCACAGAGGGATAACTTTCCAGAACCAAGAAATACACAACTTTCCCAATGACTCTGTTTATCCTTCATACTAAACAAATGTGGTTTTTGGCAACTTACACTTTCCACTAATTATACATATTGACTGATGTTAACAGAGTTAGAAATCAGTATCTATGTGGAAATAAGAAGGCTACCTAGAGCCAGACATGGTGGTGCACGCCTATAATCCCAGTACTTGGGAGGCTGAGACAGGAGGATCGCAGGTTCGAAGTCAGCCTCAGCAACTTAGAGAGGCTCTCAGCAACTTAGTGAGACCCTGTTTCCGCCTCTCCCTAAGAATGGCTTTCCCAACCTTCATATCATGATGGCAGTCTCCAGAAGCATAACAATACCTCACACACTGATAGCAATTATCCAGCAGTATCCCTGCACACAAGGTGATTACGTGGGCAAGGTCTCGGTTAGTTCTATGTTGTACGTAGGGCAGGTACTATGTTCACTGAACAGATAAACTGAGGCTCATGTGGCTGCAGAGCCACTTGGCGGACAATGCTGCTGGCCACTTGGACATCTGCATTTGGACATCTGGGCTTCAGAGGGATGAAGCTGTTAGGACAGGGGTACTTTTGTTCTGCGTCGTTGTCTTTTGGGTTGACCAGTCTAATGATACAGTAAATCGACTCTGGAGTCTCAGTTTCTTCAAATAAAAAATGGGGTAACACAATCCAGAGAAACAAATCCTCAGCCCCACAGTTTCCTTCTATGGACCCTATATTATGACAAAGAAAAACCAGATGAAACTAAAGGCAGAAAAAGCAACAATAACAAATCAAGATAGGATAAGTTCTTGATCCTAAATGGGAGGACAATATAAAAAAAAGCAATTTTATTTTTCAGTAGATTTGCAGGATGTGAAAGTCTTATTTGTGTCATCAATCAATGAGTGACAGTGCCGCCATGACGATATCTTATGTGTTTAAGAAAAGAAAATAATCATAGAGAAATAATCGGTAACTCAACAAGATAGAAGGTGCTAGTTACAGACCATCAGGTGCACATATTCCATGTATAATGTAAAGTATCTTCTTCTCCTTTTTTTTTTTTTTTTGTGCAGTGGATTGAACCCAAGTGTGTTTGTTCTACCTCTGAGCTCCACTGCCAGCCCTATTTTATTTATTTGGAAACAGGGTCTTGTTAAGTTGCTGAGGGCCTTGCTAAGTTGCTGAGGTTGGATTCAAACTTGTGATCCTCCTGTCTCGGCCTCCCAAGTACTAGGATTAAAGGCATGCACCACCATGCCTGGATCATAAAGTATCTTCTAATGAACAAAAGAAAAATATTGACTAGGGGAAAAAAATAACTTGGTCCTTATGTTAAACCCAGAGAATAGGTATTACAATCTTATATTGTTGGCAAAGTGATTCTTGTGAAAAGAGTTGTCAGAAAGCTTTTCGATGTATTCACTCTTACCTTTAGATTTATATAGCAACTCTTATGATAGGGCAGGAGGTGATATTATGTGCAAGCTCTTAATATACTCATTTAAATATGTGCAAGACATCTCTTTAACACACCAACATGGACATTTAAGATATGTTATGATTTAAGATATGTGATGATTTACTTAACATTCCTTCCTTCCCTCCCTCCCTTCCCTGTGTGGTCCTGGGGATTGAATCCAAGGGCATTCTAGCCACAACCTACACCCCTAGCCTTTTTAAAATTATTTGCTCTGAAACAGTATCTCGCTATGTTGCTGAATCTTGCTAAGTTGCTGAGGTGGTCCTCAAACCTGTGATCCTCCTGTCTCAGCCTCCCAGGTGGAATATAGGAATATAGGCATGAGCCATGGTGACTGGCCAGTTTACTTCACATTTTCTATCTCAGGCACTGTGCTAAGAATTTCAATTGGATTTAAAATCATTAATGCTCATAACAACCTTATTCTATGGGTAGGAATTAATATTATTTCCACTTTACAGATGAGAAAACAGGCCCCAAGAAACCTTAAACCTAGTAAGGTGGGTAGAGTCAGAACTTGAATTCAGGCAGTCTGCTTCAGAGCTCATGTCTCACCCTTTTGTTTTTGCTTACTTATCTCTGTATTTCTCTTTTAAATAACTTTTTATTTATTTTTATTTTTATTTATTTATTTATTTATTTTTGCGGTACCGGGGATTGAACCCAGGGGCGTTCTACCTTCGCGCTACACCCCCAGCCCTATTTTTTATACTTTATTTTGAAACCGGGTCTCACGAAGTTGCGGAGGGCCTCACTAGGTAGAGAGAGAGAGAGAGAGAGAGAGAGAGAGCGAGCTGAGGCTGGCCGCAAACCCGGATCCTCCGGTCTCCGCCTCCCAAAGTACTGGGATTATAAGCATGCGCCACCACGCCCGGCTTGTTTTTATTTTTTAACTGAAAAGGTACTTAAAGTCCACCCACGCCAGGCACACAGGCTTCTGCCTGTGGATGGGCACATAGGCTGGGCAGTATGAAGGCAATGATATGTGAGTGATGGCTGGAAACGAGAAGAACCAGATTTGGGGGAACCAGATAACTTTAAGACACATAAGAAACATTGAGAACATGTTAAGAAGCAGATTTCAGGGTCCCATCCCAGACCCATCCCAGATTCTGACTGGGTAGATAAAGGATGGAGAGATCCAAACTAGGGGTAGATATTCTGACTGGGTAGATCTAGGAAGCATACAGAAAAAAATCAGAATTGGAGAAGGGAAAAAGGAGGGATTTCATGCCAGATGGCCTTAGATTCTTCAGCGACAAGGTGAGGTTGTTGTTAAGAGTTGGGAAGAGGAGATGGAGAGAGGATGCTGCCTTACAAACCCAGAAATCACAGTGGGAAATCATTCCCTTATAGAGAGCTAATCAACTCTCATTCATTCATTCATTTTTTAAGGCATGTTCAACATGAAAACAACATGTCCAAACAGGAAAAGGATTAAATTTGAGGCTGACATAGGATAGAGGCCTGATTAGGCTGGCAGCAATGAGAGGGTGAGAGAGAGCTAAGAGTGCTCGGAGAAAAAAAAGGTAGGAGCAGTGAAAATGGGCTCTGTCCAGGCTGGATGGAGAGAGAGGTGAGACCTGGGAACTGCATGCAGATTGGGCAAGAGACAGATGGCACAGGGGTTGGGGGAGCATGTAGGATGGAGGCTTATGGTAAGAGAAGTGATCGGCACCAAAGAATGGTGGCTGGATGATCCAGGTGCAGCTGGGAAGCAAATTTGTAAAGTCAGGTAGAAATGCTTTTTTCTTGGTTTACAGAAAGAAGGTCACATAACTATGGCACCTGGGACTGCCCCTAGGTTGGTGGGGAGAACGACCCAGCCAGGGGCTAGAGTCACTAGGCCACATAGAAGGGTGGTCACGAGGGACTGTTACAACCAGAGGGCTCATGAAAAAGAGCGCCATCTCTGAAAATGCCAAGTGTGGAGAGTCCTATAAAGGTCTTCCTGCGCCTGCGCCTGGGCTTCTGTCTTATTTCAATTATTATTTTCTGCAGAGTTGGGGATGGAACCTATGGCCTACCACATGCTAGGCAAATGCTCTGCCACTGAGCTATACCCCCAGCCCTGTTTCTATTATTTTGGAGGGTTTCTTTCTTCCTTCCTTCCTTATTTTTAAAAATTAAAAATTAATTTGTACTAGGGATTGAACTCAGGGCATGTGCATGCTAAGTAGCATCTACTCACTGGGCCATATCCCCAGTCCCTTTTTTAAAACTGATATATAAAAATATAAAATTGTACATGTGAATGGGATTCCATGTAATGTTTCAATACACATATATGTTGTGTTATATGTAAATCAGGTTAAAGAGGGTAGGATTCTCCATATCCTTCTGTGAGACTCACCTTTTGATATGATTCAAGAATCTTTTCTAGTAAATTATCTATTATTACTTAATAGTTATGTAAACATCTAAATCATTTTGAAATGAAGGTTTTACAACCATAAGTCACAAAGGACGCATGGGTTAAGTCAAGCCAAAATGAAACTGACATATACTTGCACCCACGCAGGCCCACTGTGCACAGTCCTATGCATTTCTATAGGCTGCCCTCTGATTACAATAAAACTAATTAGTCAATAAATAATGTCTGAGGCTCATTTGTTCAGCACCCAAGTTCAATTTACATACTAATGTTGCATATTTGCCTTTAATAGATGCACTATGTGAAAGTAAGTATAATAAATGAATAACCAGTTGAGTGTAAAGTTACCACATCTTCATGAAAAATCTGCAAGTGGAGCAGCCAGTGAATCTATTTATTTCTCTTGTACTAAGAAATAAAACTAACACCAGGATGAGAAGAGAAATGAACATTATCTCAGAGTGGCAAAGCAGTGGAGTGGCTCAGTGCCTCTTCTGTAAAGAGATGGGCAGAAGGCTGGGTGTGGTGGAGCAGCCTGTCCCCCAGGACTCTGGAGGCCGAGGCAGGAGAATGGCAGCAGGTTCAAGGCCACCCTCA